>JAGKTI010005685.1:0-15989 GCA_018397915.1 Birgus latro | reverse complement strand
CACCAACCCCCTCCCAGCACAAATGTCCACTAAAGCACTGCCATTCTCATCCATCTCTGCAGGCACACCCCACTCACCAACCACTCCATCCACCTTCTCATTCCCTACTTTTCCATTCATATCTCCAATCAGAAACACTCTCTCATTCCTTTCAAACTTTTCCAAGCAGGCTTCCACATTTGTCCAAAACTCTTCTCTCACTCTACTTACACGATCTTGCGTTGGCGCATACACGCACACAATTGCCCACATTTGTAGTCCAACTTTCACTCTTACCCACACAATCCTTGACCCAACTGATCCATACTCTCTTACATTCTCCTTCCACCTGTTGCTCACAACAATACACACTCCCTCTTTCGCCCTCTCATTCTCACCCACTCCCGCGCATATACCCCATCCATATTCCCATTCTCTCACACTCTCACCTCGCCATTTAGTTTCAGTTATTCCACATATATCCACTTTCGCACTCTCAAGCACCTGTACAATCTCTCTCTCTTTCACCTCATCATTCATACCCCTCACATTCCAGGTCGCAATCTTAATCTCGTCCTTTGTCCATTCCTTTGTCGTCAACTTTTGGTCAGTCCTGGTCCGAGGCTTCCTGTTTGTATTTTTAGTTAGTTGTTTTTACGGGGTGGGGCACTAACCCACCACCAACCCTTTTAGTCGCCTCTTACGACAAGCAGGGATACTGGGGGAGAATTCTTGAAAACCCCCCTACCCCCAGGGCACCTAGCAGCTTACCATCTACATCGTCCATGCATAAAGCCTTCCACAATCCTTCTCTGTCTACTTTGTCGTATGCTATTTCCAGATTCATTAATGCCATAAACACCTTATAGTCCTTCTCACACACCTTTTCTACTATCGGTCTTTGTTTCATTTTTGTTTTTGAAGGCTCCAACATGCTTGCATGCATCGGCCTTGGTCACCTAATGGTGGCTGTCCGTGGTGCTCGATCTCTGGCAGCTTCCCTGTTTAGTCCCTTAACCCTTAGGTCACACTCAGTGACCTCGTCCTAGGTCTTTTTTGGTCTGCCTCTCACTGCTCTACCCTCAGCATTAACCATTCTCCCTTTCTGCATCTAATTATCATCCCCCATCCTCTCCACATGCCCAGACCATCTCAATCTACCTCTCCTCATCAGAACTTCAATACACTCCAGTCCCATCCTACCTCTCAACTCTTCCATCATATCCTAGCTCCCCGAGGCCTTGCACTCAAGGACGCACTGTACATCCGCCCTATCTTTGCCATTTCTGTACGTTTGAGCCTGTGAATATCCTCATCATTTACTGTTCAGGTCTCTGCCATACAGCATTACATTCCTAACACATGCTGTATACAAAGATCCCTTGGCATGGAGTGAGAGCCCTCTCAGTGTCAGGAGAGGCAACAGCTCCTTGAACTTCTTGCAACCACTCCTCTCTCTAGCCACAGAGCTAGCTCCTGCCCCACCTCCGGCACATAACATGTCTCCCAAATAATAAAACTCTTCCACACACTCAAGAGACTCATCATTAAGTTCAATCCTTTCATGCCTTACAATATCCACATTCTCTCCCCAACACACTGCACACATGATTTCAGCATTATCTTGCAGTCTACCTGTAATACCACTACATATCTTATACACCCACTTATCACAAACACTGCATAAAATGGAGTTACTTCCCACGCCCTTGTGACAAATTGCACATGGCCACTCTCCCTCTTCTTTGACAGTACCACCCCCAGCCCTAGATACCATCACTTTTGTTTTATCTGCATTTGCTCTTAAACCCTTGTGCCCCATACCATCTCTCCACATCCTAAATCTTTCCTCTGCTTCCCTTTCATTCTCTGCAACCAACACCAAATCATCAGCACAACATCTCAACAGGAGTCCATTTCTGAAGTCACATGAGAGTGCTTCAAGTACCATGATAAACAACAGGGGGCTCTAGACTGACCCCTGATGCACACCAACATTCACGGAAAACTCACCACTCAAATCTCCATTCACCCTTACCTGCGTGTGAGCACCCACATACATGGTCATAACGACCCTAACCAGCCACTTCTCATCCCAAGCTTTCTCATTGCCCATATCACCACCTCTTTAGGGGCTCTGTCAAAAGTCGTACTGCAAATATTTAATCTACACATCCTCTGCCACTCCTAAAACCACCCTGTTTGTCACACACTAGGAATTTTGATGTTTTTCTTACTCTCCCTATAGTAATTCTTCCATATACCTTCCCTGCACACTCAGTAGACTTATGTCACGATAATTCTTACACTCACTTTGCTCACCTTTATTTTTTTACAGGGGTACAAATACTGCCTTTTTCCACTCTACTGGCACAGTTTCATTCAACCATGCCTTCTTACATATCTTCAACAAGTACTTCATTTTGCTGTCTCTACTACACTTGATCATCTCTGCATACACCTCATCAACCCCAGCTGCTTTCCCATTTTTCAGTTGCTTCACAGTGTTCTTCACCTCTGCGAGTGTCACGTTTCCTGGCACTGTATGCCTTGTCTTTACACCCCCCAAACCAATCATGTTAACAGTCGCTTTGCTCACTCAGTAATAATAATAATAATAATAATAATAATAATAATAATAATAATCTGACCGTTTCTCAAAAGCGCTAGGTCTTCCATTGGGAATTCACTAGTGCTTGACACAAACATTATTTCTACAATTACAAGAATTGTGACATCTCTCATCTACAATACAAACTCATCAGTAAAAGAAAAAAAAAATGTGAAAGTAGCAATAATTTAAGCCCATAATCATACATCACAGTACCTCTCTCCAGTTCATAGCATTTCGAAAAGAGAAAGGCTTTCTCCAGTTCATAGCATTTTGAAAAGAGAAAGGCTTTCTCCAGTTCATAGCATTTTGAAAAGAGAAAGGCTTTCAGCTGTCTCTTAAAGGATTCAGCAGAAGAGAGGTGTCTTATGGACAATGGCAATCTATTATATAACCTAGGGGCTCTGTACACAAAAGAATTATCAGAGCAAGATGACTGGTGAATGGCTCCAGGCTTGTCAAGACACAAGGAATCATGTTCACTATGTACCATCACACCTGAGCGTGCCTATGGGAATTTCATCAGTTCAGCAAAATACTTCGGTTCACCAAACTTAAGAATTTTAAATGTAATAAGACACAGCTTAAATTCAGTTCTAGCCATTACTGGTAACCAGTGCAGCTCAGTTAGGAATGTGGTAGTCGAGGTTCTCAGGGAGAGACCAAAGATAAGTCTTGCTGCCTTGTTCAACACAGACTGAACTTTTGTTAGTATTTTATTTGGAAGACCAACTCTCAGTGAATTACGATAATCGACATGAGACAAGATCACTGTGTGGACCAGTGTTAAGAGGCAACGTCTGTTCAGGAATTTGCTCACAGTACAGATTTCTGATGTGCAAGTTACACCCTCTAGCAGCTTGATAAATATGTTATTTGTAATTTAACTTTGAATTAAAATAAACACCCAGATTCCGAACAGAACTGACTGGATGAAGCCGTGACACACTAGTGATCAAAGCCAGGGCATTATCAGTGTTGTCACCCCTTCTGTTTCCTCTGGTGGTGATGATGTCAGTTTTACCATCATACAGCTTAAGTTTCCTCCTTGCCATCCAGATCTTAATATCAGAAATTAGAGATTCAAACATGGTCTTGGTATCGTTAATATCAGATATCTTAATGTAGAGCTGAGTGTTGTCAGCATTAAAACAGTAGGACACATCATGAGCACCAGGTAAAGATGATAAACTACTTGTGTAGATTGTAAATAGAATTGGACCAAAAACTGATCCTTGTGGGATTGTGAACAGATGGGGAGCAAAATCTGAGCTAGCATAATCAATAACTCTCCAAGATCTGTCTGACAGATAAGACTTAAGGAACTAGATAATGATCACTTACATTTACAACAGACAACACTTTAGATGGGGGCACTCACCATCCACTCTCTCGATGTAGTGCTGCTCTCGGGCGACTGTCTATTCCTCTCTTCCTTCCTTTTTTCCTTCCTTACTTTTCTGTCATTCTTTCCTTCATTCTTTCCTCTTCCTTCTGTCTACGGGTGACTGTACACTGAGTGACAAGCCAAATAGTTTCCTGTATGCCAGGAAACCATTTACTCTGCTGGGTGGTAACCATATAACTAGATTATGGCACCTGGTGGTTCAGTGGGTAATTAGGGTGCTGCAGTCGGATTGAGCCTGTGCAGGTTTATATCCAAGGGGTGTTTGGGGTTTATTGCCCATGTAATGCCACTCATAGGTGAGTAAGGCTGGTCACTTTCATCTTAAATGTCAGGACCAACTTTCCAAATCCCAGGCTTCTGTGCTCCTCATGGGGCAGCACTGGGTTAGATGATGATGATGATGAACACTTTAGAGAATTAAAAAAGAAAAAAATGGAGACAGGACAAACAAAATTCCTGAAACTACTCAAAGTAAGTGCATGAGTAGAGTTGGTTAGGACACATCCAATCATCATCTCATCTTGTGTGTGTCTTTATGCAAGGAAGAAAGAACCAAAGGCCATTGTTCTCTCCAAGAAAAAACAAAAACAAGGTAACAGAGAGCCAAATTCAAGATTCGTTCATTGCAAGATCCCTGGACACACTGCATTTGAAAGACTGGAGATCGTAGGCAGTAGGAAATGCAGATAAGAGGAGACATTTCCAGAGTTGACCTGTTGCATTCATGAATGACGGGAGTTACAGTTAACTTTTGCATTAAAGAGTTGGACCAAAAAGGGAAAAGTGTTTGTTGTTAGACGGGTGTTACACACCCATCGTAGTGGTTCAGAGGAGCAGTGACCATTGAAGTCATGATATAAAAGTGATAAAGATGCAACAGTATAGGGAGGAGACAGAGGTTGAAGGGAGCCAGTAAGATGAGAGTTAATGAGACAAAATGCCCTTGACTCCATCTTGTTGAGAAGGGCTGTATGTGGAGAGCCGTCCGACACACGAGAGTTGTACTTTACACAGGTGAATATAACACTAGGTGGTGACCATGTAACCAAATTTTGGTGCCTGGTGGTTTAGTGGGTAATTACGGAACTCCACTCAGATTGAGCCGGTGAAGGTTTATATCCAAGGGGTAGTTGGGGTTTATTGCTCACATAATACCACTCAGGGATGATTAAGGCTGGCCACTCTCATCTTAAATGTCAGGACCAGCTTGCCTAGCCCCGGGCTTCCATGCTTCTCATGGGGCAGTGTAGGATTGGATGATGGATGGATGGATAAAGTCAACAACTGTTCAGGGGTAAAGAAGGCACAGAGTTGGCTTAGCACACCTGTTCTCCTGAAAGCAGATTTTACAAGAGAGGTAATATGATTTTTCCAAGATAAATCCTGAGAGAATGAAACCCTAAGTATGTTTAAAGATAATGCAGGATTGAGTTGGATATTATTAAAAATTAGAGGGTACCCTGGCCAAAGATTTTGTTGGGTTGTTAATTGTTAGAACTGAGTTTTTGATGCTTTAAAAACAAGATCACTTTTACCCCAGTCAGAGATATGAGCCAAGTCAGACATTAGGTATGCCATAGCCTCATCCCTTGTTTGTTGAAGTGATTACTGAGATGGATGCTGTGGGAAGCGAATGGAAAGGTGAAGGGTGGAGTCATCAGTGTATGAGTGGATACGGTTAGGTGTTCAACTTAGAAGGTCATTGATGTGTAAAAGGAAGAGAGTTGTTATAGGACAGAGCCCTGATGAACACCACTCTTGATAGCTTTAGGAGAAGAACGGTGGCCATCTACAACAGCAGTTATAGAATGACCAGAAAGGAAGCTAGAGATGAAGGCACAGATAGATAGATAGATATCATAAGAGGGCAGTTTGGAAATTAAAGGTTTATTCCAGACTCGATCGAAAGCCTGTGAGATGTCAGGTGCAGTGGCAAAGCTTTTGCCAAAGTCCTGAAAGGAGAATGATGAAGAGTCAGAAAAGTAGGTGAGAAAATCTCCAGTGGAGTGTCCCTGGTGGAACCCTTACTGACAGTCAGAAAGAAGGTTGTGATAGGAAAGATGCTTTAAATTTGTGTGTATTTACCTATTTGTATTTACCCCTTTGTAGTATACAGGAATTGAGCTAAGCTTATGTTGTCCTGTCTCCAAATCTACATTCATCTAATCTAGTTTTAAATACAGTAAACCCTTGATAAGCCAAACTATATGGGGCTCTACCCTGGTTCGAATTACCGAATTTTCCGGCTTACCGAATTTTCACCCCCCAAAATTGCTAAGACAATACCTATTACTTGTCCTTTCAACACTAAATTAAAGAAGCATATATAAATAAATTAGTTATGACAAAAAACAATATAGTGCATTTAATATACATGTAACCCCTTCAGTGCTGGGTGTATTTTCATTTTGTTCTTGCTGCCACCAGACAATTTTAGTCAGTGCAGGTTGGATCTGTGGAAGTGCACGGGGTTGGTACAGCCTTCGTTAGCCCCTTCAGTATGTGAGTCCAGTCCTGAGTGTCATAAAATCGGCTGGAGGAAGTGTAAATAAAGTAGAAATAGACATCACAGTATTGAAGTGGTTAATTGGTAGGAAATCATTCACAGAGGCAGTACCGACTGTCGGTAACGTGTGTTGGAGATGGATTTTCACCCCCCAAAATTGCAATAATAATACTTATTACCTGTCTTGTTAACACTAAAGTAAAGAAGCATATACAGTGTATAAATTAATAAAGAAAGACAAAAAAGAAAGAATTCAGTGTACATAATTTGCCTTTTGTCAGAGGCAGAAGATCGTCGGCAGTTTGTTTTGTTTTGGAGACTGAGGTGGTGGAGTTCACACTTGAACGTAAATTCTAAAAAGTACCCAGTATTTATTTCACTCTATATTAAGAACTAAACTTAAATGTAATCACTGTAATAGACTGCAGTGTAACACCTTTCGTTAGAAGCAGTATATTCTTCGAAGTTCGGCAGTTTGTTTTGTTTTGGAGACGGAGTTGGTGAAGGTGGGTTAGTTCATACTTTAACGTAAATTCTAAACAGTACCCAGTATTTATTTCACTCTGTATTAAGAACTAAACTTAAATTTAATATCTGTAATAGACTGCAATGTAACACTTTCAGTTTAGGAGATGGAGTTGGTGAAGGTGGGTTAGTTCATACTTTAACGTAAATTCTAAACAGTACCCAGTATTTATTTCACTCTATATTAAGAACTAAACTTAAATTTAATATCTGTAATAGACTGCAATGTAACACTTTCAGTAATAATAGTCTATCTACTCTATCTACTGCCAGACGCCTCAATCCCGAACGGGGTGGCCACAAACAAATCGCCTCCATGTCACTCTGTCCCCTGCCTTTTCACTACCACGCTCCCAACTGACACCCCCCTCTCTCATATACCTCTCCACTCCATCCCTCCATCTCATCCTCGGCCTCCCCCTCCCTCTCGCCCCCTCCACCTCACTCACATACACTCTCCTCATCAATCTTTCACTCTCCATCCTCTCCACATGCCCAAACCACCTTAACGTGTTTCTCCTAACACTTCCCATCACGTCCTCAACCACACCACAACGCTCCTTCACTTCCTCATTTGTTAGTCTGTCTCTCCATGTGACTCCACATGCTCCTCTCAAATAACTCATTTCCACTGCTCTCACTCTAGACTTCTGTCCTTCCAACAGGGTCCAAGCTTCACTTCATATGTCAGAGTTGGTATCACAATACTGTCATGTAACAGCTTTTTCACTTCCATGCTCACCTCCCTGTTTCTTATCACTGCTTTCAATGAACCAGCATCCCTCCTTCCCTGCTGTACCCTTTCGAGCACTTCACCCTCCAGACTAATAATAGTACTGAACTTTAATCATGATCACTACAGTCACACGCGCACTTTTTTTTTTTTTTTTAGCTTCATTTCTCTACGACTAGAGGTGCCAGTATCACTTCTTTTAAGCTATGAACCTTCCATGGCAAGGCAGAAGGCAAAAGGAGAGCACTGTTCAGCACTAAATGACAGTAAGAATGGCGCAACTACCGTCTCCAAAAGCAAGCAGCAGACTGGTGCCACGAGTCCGCTTGGCGCCATTTCTCCCCCTACTTTCGCATTTCGGCCTACTTCATACGTGGTCTCGGCCTGAGTTCGGCTAACTGAAGATTCCGGCTTCTAAAAGTTCGGCTTATCAAGGGTTTACTGTACATGAATGTTTTTCGCCCGCACTACCTCTTCGTCTAAGTCATTCCAAATACAGTAAGACCTCACTATAACGGACTAATTGGGGCTCAGGCCAGTCCGAAATATGCGATTTTCCGATAAAAGCGACATCCGGACTTACCCCTGCTAATCCGGACTTTTTCCGATATATCAGACATTAGTCCGGATTGCATCAGTGGTTTTCACCACCATTGCAGTATTGTACTGTGTTATACCTTCACTACATTGATCAAATGGTATAATAATACTGTACTGTGCACTGAAAAACATGTCTTTTACTTGTCTTATTGTGGTGAACATAGCAGGCAGTCCGGACTGCTTTCTGGCTATGTCGGACTTTTTCCAATATATAAGAGTTTAGTCCAGTAGCTCCTCGAGTCCAATAAAAGCGAATTCTGGTCTACTGAAGTCCGTTATATCGAGGTTTTACTGTACTTATGCTTCTGTTCGGGAAACTGAACCTTTTGAGATCATTAAGACATCTACTTTTTCTCAACTTTTGAAGGCATGACCTCTTGTTCATCCATCATCCAACACAAAAAGATCCCCTCTATCCATCCTTTCCAATTCTCTTACATTTCTAAATATCGTGATCAAGTCACCTCTTTCCCTTCCTTCGCGCAGTGTTGGTAACTTCGGTAGAGAGTTGGCTTGCAGTCCCGACGGACCCAGGTTCGAATCCTCGCTGGGGCAGGGAACAGCTTAAGGATTTGAATTTCATTAAATCAGGCTTTACTGATCTACCAGAAGACCCGCCGACATGTCGTGAAAATACCCCGCTAATACCAATACACCAGTCCTGTATGAGACAGCCCTAGCATGTATTCAATATGGACGGTGGGTGTTAGCGCCGAAGTGGTGACATGTAGAGGTGTATGGTATGTAGGAGGACGGCTGGGCCTTGATAGCAGGCTGTGAAGCCTATGCCCAGAGTCGGACACCTAAAAAAAAAAAAAAAAAAAAAAAACAGTTTTTCCAATCTCCCCTCGTAGGTGCATTCCCTTGAACTTGGTATCATCTTTGTTGCCATCCGTTGAACTCTCTCTAGTTTATCAATATGCTTCTTCAAGTGAGGTGACCATACCACTGCCGCATACTCTAGTCTTGGTCTTATCATGGTCACTATCAACTCCCTCAACATTTCCTCATCCATATAATTAAAAGCCACTCTCATGTTGGTCAGTAATCTATAAGTTCCCCTAATGATTTTGTTTATATGCTTTTCTGGTGACAAGTCATCCCGAATAATCACTCCCAAGTCTTTCTCATCCTTTCTTTTACTAATTATCTCATTGCCCATTTTATATGACCAGTGTGGTCTTCTTTCACTTATTCCCATTTCTAATACATGACACTTCTTGGCATTAAAGTCCATTTTCCAAGTCTGGCTCCAGCTGTGTAGTTTGTCCAAGTCCTCTTACAGTTCTTTACAACTATCAATACATTTAATATGTTTCATAATTTTAGCATCATCTGAAAACATACTCATGTAACTATTCAAACCCTCTGGCAAATCATTTACATATATCAGAAACATTATTGGGGCCAGGACAGAGCCGTGGGTACTCCACTAGTCACATTTCTCCATTGTGAAACCTTGTCTCTTATTACTGTTCTCATCTGCCTTCCTATCAAATAATCTCCCATCCACTTTAATAGTTTCCCATGCATCCCTCCAAAGGTCCTTAACTTCCACAATAGTCTCCTGTAGGGCACCCTGTCAAATGCTTTCTTAAGATCCAGATAGACACAGTCTGCCCATCCCTCTCTCTCCTGTACGACATCTGTTACCCTACTGTAGAAACTTAATAGGTTAGTAACACATGATCTTCCTTCCCTAAAACCAAACTGTCTTGGTGTTATCACTTCATTTTCTTCTAAATACTTTATCCATCTTTTTCTAATAATTTTCTCACAGATTTTACAAACAATACTAGTAAGTGACACAGGTCAATAATTGAGTGGACCCTCTCTATCTCCTCCCTTAAAGATTGGCACAATACTTGCTCTTTTCCAATCTTTAGGTAACTGTCCATTTTCAAGCGAGGTCTTGATGATGACTTAAACTGTCCACACTAACTGGTCGGCACATTCCTTCAGGATCCATCCAGCCACACCATCTGGTCCCATTGCTTTTCTCACATCCAAATCCTTCATCTTCTGTAGCACTTCATTCATGTCAACTCTAATTTCGGCCATTCCCGTCAGCCTGGGTTCCATTTCAGGCTCCCTAAATTCATCTTCCAATACATAAACTGACTGCAGCTTGTTGTTCATTATTTCACACAAGTCTTCCTCTCTTTCGTATGTTTCATCTCCATCCCTCATCGTATTATACTGTCCTTAACTTTCATTTTGCCATTTACAAACCTATAAAATAGTTTTGGCTCTTTTTTACAGTTAGATGCAATATCTTTTTTGTATTTCCTTTCCTCTTCTCTCTGTACCCTTACATATTCATTTCTTACCTGCTTGTACTCCTCCCAAGCCCTTTCACTATACCTTCTTGTCACTTTATTCCATGCTTTTTTTCTTGCCTCTTGTGCCATCCTACATCTGTTGTTAAACCATTCTTTCTTCCTTTCCATAGCTGCAGAAAATTTTGGGACATACTTAGTAACTCCTGTTTTATATACTTCTGTCAAAAACTCATATTTCTCATCAACATTTGTGATCATTCATTTTACTCCATTCTGCATTTTGAAAAAAGTTCCTCAGGGAATCAAAGTTTGCCTTCCCATAATTGTATCTATTTTCTCTGTGTTTTTCATCTCTTTCTCCTTCCCTTACTCCTACCACGTCCATCTCAATTACCAGATGATTACTTTTACCAAAGGGGCATTGGTAGGTTATGTTCCTCACATCATTTGGGTCCTTTGTGAATACTAGGTCGAGCCTGGATGGTTCGTACATGATGGATGGTTCGTGTGTGTGTGTGTGTTTGTGCATGTGTGTGTGTGAGAGAGAGAGAGAGAAGATCAGTAATGCAAGAATTACAGTCAACTCTTGCTGTCCATGGGGGTTACATACCGGCGCCCCCCACGAATGGGCGAAAGCCTCAAATAATCCGTACCTTCCTCAAAAATCACTGGTTTCACTGTTTTAACTATTCCCATTACCTTCAGGCCCACCACAAATCTTTTAAGTGCATTTTATGGCTCATTAATACTTCCTAAAAGGACAATACAGGATGAAAAGCAGGCCTGTCTAGGTACAGTGTACTGTACTCACCCATGCGATGATGACAGTGAGAGTTTGCCATGCAGTACATGATGGACAGTGAGTGATTAATGTTCTGTACTGCATGGCAGGATAACAGTATTTCTCACAGCAAACATGCAAAATATCACTTATGAACCATAGGAATAGCTGATGCTGTGGAAAGAGCAGGGAAAATCTTCCTGTAAATTTTCTCAAAATGGTTCTCCAGAAAAATCTAATAAGCACCACGAACCTGCTAATAGCAGGGATTGACTGTATCTCATATTGTATGAATACTTGAAAACAGTGTCAGTAAAATTTAGACTACTGTAGTTGACACTATAGTGTTCAATATGATAATTTAATAATGCATATGTAACTTCTGTCTATCTATCTATTGCCAGACGCCTCAATCCCGCACGGGGTGGCCACAAACAAATCGCCTCCATGTCGCTCTGTCCCCCGCCATTTCATTACCCCGCTCCCAACTCACACCCCCCTCTCTCATGTACCTCTCCATTCCATCCCTCCATCTCATCCTCGGCCTCCCCCTCCCTCCTGCCCCCTCCACCTCACTCACATACACTCTCCTCGTCAGTCTTTCACTCTCCAACCTCTCCACATGCCCAAACCACATTAACGTGTTTCTCCTAACGCTTCCTATCACGTCCACAACCACACCACAATGCTTCTTCACTTCCTCAGTTGTTAGTCTGTCTCTCCATGTGACTCCACATGCTCCTCTCAAAGAATTCATTTCCACTGTTCTCACTCTTGACTTCTGTCCTTCCAACAGGGTCCAAGCTTCACTTCCATATGTTAGAGTTGGTATCACAATACTGTCATGTAACAACTTTTTCACTTCCATGGTCACCTCCTTGTTTCTTATCACTGCTTTCAACGAACCAGCAACCTTCCTTCCTTGCTGCACCCTTTCAAGCACTTCACCCTCCAGACTTCCATCCTTACTCATCACACTACCCAAGTACTTAAATGCACTCACGTTCTCCATATCCTCCCCATCCAATCTCACTGTACATTCACTGGCTTCACTTTTCTCGAAGACCATCACTTTACTCTTCCCTACATTTACCTTTAGATTCCGTTTCTTACACACTCTCCCAAATTCATCTACCAAGCCTTGCAGCTCCCCTTCGTCTTCGCTCAACAACACAGTAGCATCTGCAAACAGCAGTACAGGGAGTTTCCAAACACTGCCCTCTCTCACTAGGGCCGCTCCAACATCCACTGCCCGACCTAGTATCTCTTTTATAACCCCATCCATGTACAGATTGAACAACCATGGAGACATGACACATCCTTGTTTCAGTCCAACCTTCAAATGGAAAGATTCACTCAGTTTGCCATCCACATGCACTGCAGCCTTAGCACCCTCACACATACTTTTCACTGTCTTCAACAACTTCCCATCCACTCCATATATTCTTAATACTTTCCACAATCCTTGTCTATCCACCCTGTCATATGCTTTCTCCAGATCCATGAAGGCTGCATACAACTTCTTTTCCCTCTCTAAAAACTTTTCCACTAAAGAGCTGAGAATGCATATCTGTCTACACAACCTCTTCCCTTCCTAAAACCTCCCTGTTCTTCTCCAACTAATTCCTCTGTTATTTCCCTAACTCTGTCAATAAGTATCCTACCATATACTTTTCCTATTACACTGAGAAGGCAAATGCCCCTGTGATTACCACACACTGCTTTTTCCCCTTTTCCTTTGTACTGAGGAATAATTATACCTGACTTCCAATCCTCCGGGACTCTACCCTCCTCTCACGCCAATCTGCACACCTTCCACATCCATTCTGTTACTATCTCTCCCCCATGCTTCAGCATTTCACCACACACTCCATTAATTCCTGGGGCTTTCCCCATTTTAACTTTCTTCATTGCTTCCACCACTTCCATCCTACTGATTTATTCCTCTTCTTACAACCCTCCTTCTCCCCACCATTCCCCAGTTCATTAAAGTGTTCTCTCCATCTGTTTACTTGATATTGTTTATAATCTTGCTTACTTTGTTACTGAAATATTGAGTACAGTAGCAGAGGATTATTTCACTGCATTGCCTGAGTTCCTGAGAAGTGTAGATAGACAAGTACCAATACTTTTTCCCCATAATACAATATTTCAGTAGTAGAATACAGTAAACTCTCAATTATCCAGCGTAATTCAGCCAAGCCCTGCACTAAATAACGTGAAATGCCAGATATTGCATAAGACTGTCCATTGGCTCAATATTCGGCATCAAGCTGGATATTACGTTACTATCTGTCCTGACCCTCATTCCTAAAATTTTTCCCATAAGTAAAAGATGAAAATTAAGCATTAAATACAGTAAAGTAATAATACAATACAGTAATAGAATGCCGGTTGGCCATTATTTATGAGCCAGTTGAGATGCCTCAGTGCTGGATAATGCTTGGACCGATGGTTACATCCTATTTTGTCATCAGATATTGCATAATTTTGCCGGATATTGCTTTAATACAGCCAAACCAACAGTGCCGGATATTGCATTGGGCCGGATATTGTAACACTGGATAATTGAGAGTTTATTGTATTGGAAAATAATCTCTGTGCTTTTATTTATGAGGCTTGTGATGCATCACTTCAGAGTGCCTCATATAAGGTGTAAAGTATGTTGGGTTTGTGCCTCATATAAGGTGTAAAGTATGTTGGGTTTAGTAGCAGGTGGTGTATAAAAGTGTTTTGTATGTGACAGATGATGTGGAGCTGGTGGAGAATGGTCACTACCAGATTTTAGACTCTGGTGATTTACTAGTGGCAGGAGTAAGCAGCCAGGATGAGGGCAAGTACACCTGCGTCCGTTCTAATGAAGCTGGCACTGTCACCGCTGATGCCTGGCTTACAATCCTCGGTAATATTATACTACTTGGCAAACTTCCAGAGTCACAATTACATTATTAATTTAGTAATGACATTATACAGTACTGGTTTGCTCTGTGATATACCTGTATCATTTTCAGGGGTTAACTTAGAGATTTCCTAGTTAGTACTGAGCAGTTGGAAACCTGTAACTCTTGAGTAAGTGAATTCCTGAGGCTTGATTCCCTTGCCTGTGCACCCCTTTTTAGCTACCATATGGAGCAGCTTCTGTCTTAACTTTGAGTTTTTACTATTGCAGTTAATCTCTAGTGTGAAATACAGTATATTACTATTTTTGCTTTTGGTCAGCAGTAGCAGCAATACATGGTGAGGAATTAAATGGAATGAAACTTTCAAAATGTATTTATTACAGGTTTACTACCAGTAACTACTGATGCTGCCACAGACTGTTAAAGTACAGTGTTTTACCTTAAGCTGAGCTGCTGATAATTGAACAGGGAAGCCTTTGACTGATGCTGCTACTGTGAGAAGGGCAATAAACAGGATGCAATTGGGAGGGGTGGTGTGTGTGTGTGGGTTGACTGCTGAAATTCTGAAGGCCATTGAAGATACAGGAGTGGGTTTAATTACTTATTTGATAAATATGATTTTATATACTGTTTATATACTGTATGTGGAAGCCTGCTTGGAAAAGTTTGAAAGGAATGAGAGTGTTTCTGATTGGAGATATGAATGGAAAAGTAGGGAATGAGAAGGTGGATGGAGTTGTTGGTGAGTGGGGTGTGCCTGCAGAGATGGATGAGAATGGCAGTGCTTTAGTGGACATATGTGCCGGGAGGGGTTTGGTGTTAGCTAATACCCTTTTCAGGCACAAAATGATCCATAGGTTTATATGGCGAGTGGTGAGACGGTTGGACGGTGAAATGAATGAGCGTAAGGCATTGATTGACTATGTGTGTGTGGATGAATGGATGAGATGTATAATGGATGCAAGAGTATATAGAGGTTGGGGGAGTGGACTTTCTGACCACCACTTGGTGGTGGCCAGAATCAGAATCCAAACAAGATGGAGAAAGAGAAGAAGGGAAGGACAGGAGGAAGTACTGCTTACAAGGAGGGTAGAAAAGTTGCAAGAGGATGGAATAAAGGCTGAATATAAAAGGGAAGTGAAGGAGCGATTGGGTAAATATAGATTGGAGCGGTTGGGGGACGTGGAAGGTGTGTGCAAGATATTCACAGAAGAAATCTGTGCAGCATGTGAGGTGGTGTGTGGGGTGAAGAGAAGACGAAAGGGGGTTCAGGGAACAGCATGGTGAACTAAAGAGGTGAGAGAGGTTGTGGCACAAAAGAAGAAAGCATATAACGAGTGGATGAGGAACAGGGGCGTCGAAGAAGCTGAGAGACGGATGAGAGGAGGAGAGAGGTGAAAAGATTAGTAAGAGAGAGTAAAAAGAGAGTGGATGAGGAATTTAGAATGAATTTGAGTGCAAAGTGGAGGGAATGTAAGAAAATGTTCTGGAAGGTGGTAAAGAGAGCTAGACAGGGTGCCAACGAAGTCAGTGGGGGTGTGAAAGATAAAAATGGTAGATTACTAGTGGAGAAGGGAGAAAAAGTAAACAGCTGGAGAGAACACTTTAATGAACTGTTGAACATAGAGAATGAAAGTAATGCAAGTATAAGTGGCTGGGGAATG
>JAGKTI010005684.1:26771-43859 GCA_018397915.1 Birgus latro | reverse complement strand
AATCATAATTTCCTGCTTGCAATTTAATTTATCCATGCATGGTTCTTCTTCCTTAGCCTTTATCATTCTTTTTCTGTGCCTGCCCTCCCTTCTTCCTATTTCTCCTATATTTCCTGTCACTTCTTACTGCTTTTCTTTCCTTTACAGGTGGCATTACATTGAGTGACAAGCCAAATGGTTTCCTGTAAGCCAAGAAACCATTTACAACACTGGGTGGTAACCATATAACCAAACCATACATGCTCCCTACGTGTCAACAAGTGGGTTGGTGGAGGGTTAGTGCCCCTCCCCGTAAAAAAAAATAACTCAAAGTCAAATGGCCGCCCCTTACGGGATTATGGTGTCTGGCAATAGATAGATAGATGGTTCTTAAGTAAAACAGCTAGAAAAAAGGTAGAAGCAGTTAATTTCATGTCTGGTCCTAACCTAACCTAACCTATGGTTACCATAAAGATTTTCATGCCTAACCTGTTTTGATCATCCTGTACATGTGTTAAAAAATTACCCTAAATGTTAATCATAATTTCCTGCTTGCTATTTAATTTTTCCATGCATGGTTCTTAAGTAAAACATTTGAAAAAAGGTTGAAGCAGTGAATTTCATGTCCGGTTCTAACCTAACCTAACCTAACATTGTGTTAATCATAATTTCCTGCTTTTAATTTAATTCTTTCATGCATGGTTATTAAGTGCACCAGCTATGAAAAAGGTTGAAGCAGTGAATTTCATGTCCAGTCATAACCTAACCTAACCTAACCTAACCTAACCAAACCTAACCTAACTTAACCTAACCTAACCATTTTTCTGGTAGCAATTAACATCATTTACTGTATTTGATGCTTTGTATTCAATAATTTAGTGCATAAAATGTGAGAAAAGATGATTTCCATGTCCAATACTTACTTATACTATGCTGGCAAGTTCTGAGCTCCTATGACTCACTCACCCCTAAATCATCATTTTTTGGTTAAAATTCAATAAATTCATGCTATGTATGCATTATTTATGTGAAAAGGGACCTAAATAAGTGCTAGGGAGGTAGGAAGGTAGTTTTCTGATTTAGATTAGGTTAGGTTAGGGTCATGAAAAACCAGTGCTGGAGCTTCAGGACCAATATCCGGACAAAACCAATATCCGGACATGCCTTTGGCTCTATTACGTCGGATATTGGAGGGATTACTGTAATTAGAATTATTTTCCTACCGATCAAAATTTTCACTACTAATATCCTATCACTTACTCTCATAACATTCATAACATATTCCACCCATTTCTCTGCAACCAACACACCCACACCCCCATATCCATCAGTTCCCCCCTGCCAAAACAACTTATAGTAGCAATCCTTCCCAACAATCTTTCTGGCTGATCCACCCCTGGACCGGACTTCCTGCAAACATGCCACATCCACCCACCTCATACTGAATGCCTCAACGACTTCCCCCGCTATTCCCCTCAAACTTCCCACATTCTACGAACCCACTCTAAACCCCCTGGGTGATTTACTGTCCTCAGGCTTGCTTCGATTCTTATATTTGTTAGTCATAGTCGGTAAGATAAAAGGGGGGGTAAACATTCCACAGGCACCTCCCATTGCACAGTCCGAGGTCCAGACAATGGATCTGGGACCCCTAGCCCACCAGCTTACCAGTGGCTGTGGTAGTAGCCTTGGGGCACCCTGCCAGGACAGATGCGGGGACACCCTCCAAGCGCGCCTTGGCACTGCAACTGCCCCGCCATTATACACCCACTGATAGGGCAGCCTCCTGGGGCGCTACTCCCAGGTTCGGGCCCCTCTCTATTGGGCAGAAGCGGCAGCCTGGGAACCGCAATGCCCTGTACCCTCTAGCACAGGTTCAAGCCCCATCTCGCCCCGGACCCATGATCTATGCTGCCGGAACCCCCGTCACACCTCCCCCCAAAAGTCCGCCACTAGGTAGTGGGGGCAAAGTTTTCTGGCCGCATGCCCTTGCTGGCGTCAACCCCTGTAACATACTGGGATACGTTGTGTGGTATGTAAAGTGCATGTAGTGTAGTGCATAAGATAGTTAGAGGAAATGTCTGGGAGAGTGTGCTGGTGTACTCTCCTCCATGTTACTGTCACACTGAAAAGGTCAGCAAATGGGGATGGTTAGGTAGCTAGTGAAACAGGAGTTCCAGCTCTCCCTATCACCAGCATTCCCATTCCTCTCGGGTGTACTACCCTGTTCAGCCCGTGCTACAGCCTCCTCCTATGCAACAACATAATCCTAATGGGTGACTTTAATTGTAAAGAGGCAAACTGAGAGGAGTGGGACTCAGGAAGTAGTGAAGATTTGTGGGGCAGTATAGTGTTAAATATGGCAATGGATAATGTAATGACCCAGTGGGTCAAAGAAGAGACAAGATTTTGAGGTGATGACAACCCAGCAAGACTAGATTTAATTCAAAACCAAAGAACCTGATGCAACTGAATCTCTGAAATATCTGTGCCCTATAAGAAATATCTGTGTCCTATAAGAAAAAGTTATTATGTAGAGTTCCAAATGATAGAAGGAAATTGGAGACAAGAGATGAGCTATACAGGCATGGAAGATACAACTTTGGAAAAGCAAACTTTACAGAATTGAGAAAATTTTTCAAAGAAGCAAATTGGTGAGAATTCAGGGAAACAAGAGATACTGAAGTGGGATCTCTTTCTAGAATTCTATAATATGGGTGTGGAAAAGTATGTGCCAAAAGTTTGTGGGAAAGAGAACTGGAGAAATGACTGGTTCAACAAAAGGTACATGATAGCAAAAAAAGAAAGGGATAAGACATGGAACAAATGGAGAAAGAGAGGTAATGACAGAACAAAGGAAGAATATAAAAGAACTACACATGAATATAGTATACAAGAATATGTAGAGAGGAAGAAAGAAACATTGAAATAGGTATAGTTGACAAATGTAAGAAAGAACGTAAATTGTTTTACAGGTTTGATAATAGTAAATTGAAATAAATGGAAGGAATCAATATGCTGAAAGTAGAAGGAAATGTCTAGAAAGATGAGGTTATACAAGCAGAAATAATGAATAAATGCTTCCAATCAGTCTTCACTAGAGAAGGTGATGTTGTAGAGGAAGAGGGAGTGACTAGAAACGTATTGTTAAAAGATGTAAAAGTTTCAGTGCAAGAAGTATACAAATTACTGGAAACTCAAGATGTGAGGAAGGCCCCAGGACCAGACGGGATTTCTAATTCGATACGAAAGGAATGCAAAAAACAACGAAGGATAAGATTCACGGTTTAATTGTGCGTTCTCTGGAAGAAGAGAAAGTGCCTCAGGAATGGAGGTCAATGTGGTACCAATTTATAAGGGAGGGAACAAGGAAGAACCCCTGAATTATAGACCAGTGTCCCTGACCAGCATGGTCGCAAAATTGTGAGGGAAAATCCTGAAAGACAGATGGATAAAATATCTGGAGGAGATGGACATTTTGGCAGAAAGTCAGTTTGGATTCAGAAGTGGAAGGTCATGTGTTTCCAACTTGTTGAGCTTCTCCTCAACAGATACTGACGTGCTACAGTAGAGAGAAAGTTGGGTTGACGGTGTGTATTTAGAAATGGAGAAAGCATTTTACAAGTGACTAATGTGTAAATTGGAACACATTGGAGGACCAAAGGGGAACCCCTTGGAGTGGATGACAGACTTCTTGAGAGACAAACAAATGAGGACAGTAATAAAAGACAGGATGTCTTGATGGAGGGAAGCAACAAGTGGAGTCAAACAGGGCTTGGTGTTAGCTCCTATAATGTTCCTGATTTAAGTAAATGATGTGGCAGATGGAATGAACAGTTATGGAAGTCTGTTTGCTGATGATGCAAAGACCATAAGGAGAGCAGAAGTTGAAATAGAATGTAAAATGTTGCAGGACTACCTGGACAGGATTCATAATTGGAGCTGGATGTGGGAGATGAAATTCAATGCAAAAAAAAATGTAAAGTACTGGAAATGGGTAGAAGTATCAAGAGACCATCACTGAATTATTTGATGGGTAATGAACTAATCACAAAAGCAAGAGAAGAGAGGGACTTGGGAGTGCTGGTCCAGGATAACTTGTCATCTGAAAAAAACATTAACAAGATAGAGAGACATATAATCTCTTGACTAACATAAAAGTAGCATTTCATTACTTGGATGAGGAGTTGATGAAAATATTGACAGTGGCCATGATCGGCCCCAGGTTGGATTACGCAGTGTGGTTTCGTTTTCGTTTTCGTTTTTGAAGGCTCCAACATGCTTGCATGCGTCGGCCTTGGTCACCTAATGGCGGCTCTCCACGCTGCTCGATCCCTGGCAGCCTCCCTGTTCAGTCCCTTAACCCTTAAGTCACACTTAATGACCTCGTCCCATGTCTTTCTCGGTCTACCCCTCCCCCAATATTAACACCTCTCTCCCTCTGTACCCAATTATCATCCCCCATCCTCTCCACATGTCCAAACCACCTCAGCCTACCTCTCCTCATCACAACACCAATACACTCCAGTCCCATCCTACCTCTCAATTCTTCCATCGTAAACCCAGCCCCCCCAGGCCTTGCACGCAGGGACGCACTGCACATCCACCTAATCATTGTCATTTCTGTACGTTTAAACCTGCGAATATCCTCTTCCTTTACTGCCCAGGTCTCACTACCAAACAGCATCACACTCCTAACACATGCTGCATACAAAGACCCCTTAGCACATAAGGAGAGTCATCTCAAAGTCAGGAGAGGCAACAGCTCCCTGAACTTCTTCCAACCACTTCTCACCCTAGCAACCGAGCTAACTCCAGCCCCACCTCCGGCACATAACATGTCTCCCAAATAACGAAACTCCTCCACACACTCAAGAGACTCACCTGCAAGTTCAACCCTCTCACGTCTAACAATCTCCACCTGCTCTCCCCAACACGCCGCACACATGAAATCAGCATCATCTCGCAGTCTACCTCTAATACCACTACATCTCTTGTGCACCCACTTATCACAAACACTACACAAGATGGAATTACTTCCCACACCCTTGTGGCAAACTGCACATGGCCACTCTCCCTCTCCTCTGATTGTACGGCCACCAACCCTAAATATCATCACTTTTGTTTTATCTGCATTTACCCTTAAGCCCTTGTACCCCATACCATCTCTCCACTTCTTAAATCTTTCCTCCGCCTCCTTTTCATTCTCCGCAATCAACACCAAATCATCAGCATACAGCATCTCCCATGGGAGTTCATCTCTGAAGTCACGTGAGAGGGCTTCAAGCACCATGATAAACAACAAGGGACTCAAAACTGACCCCTGATGCACACCAACATTCACGGAAAACTCATCACTCAAAGCTCCATTCATTCTTACCTGGGTGCGAGCACCCATGTACATGGCCATAACCACCCTAACCAGCCACTCTTCCAACCCTAGCTTTCTCATTGCCCACTTCACCACCTCTCTAGGGACTCTGTCAAGGGCCTTTTCCAAATCAACAAAAACAAAATACAATTCCCTTTTCTTTCCAATATATTTTTCCTGAAGCTGTCGAACAATGAATATGGCATCAGTGGTCCCCCTGTCTGGCATAAACCCAAACTGCATCTCATCGATATTCACTCTTTCTCTAATCATACCTTCTAGAACTCTCTCCATTACTTTCATTATCTGATCTAAGAGCTTTATACCTCTGTAATTTCCCCTTTCCAGGCCATCACCCTTTCCTTTGTACACATTTACAATTACACTCTTCAGCCAATCATCTGGGACAACACACTCATATATAATCATATTTATCAGGTCAGTGACTAGCCTCACCCCAGTATCTCCTGAGGCCTTCACCATTTCGGCAGTCAACCCAGACACACCTGCCACCTTCCCCACCTGCATCCTGCCTATTGCCTGACTCACAGTAGCAGCGTCAATCAAAGGCCAAGGGCCAAACACTGGATCAGCTGGCTCCAAACCTTCTCTATCCCAATCAAACTCCTCATTCAACAATCGGCTATAATGCTCCCTCCATGCATCTTTAATATCCTCACTGTTCACCACTACCCTCCATCATCATTCTTCACACACTGCTCACCTACAATGTCCCGATTATCCCTCTTCACCTGATTTGCCACCCTAAAATTCATGTTTTTCCTTTCTCCATGATTTAGATTATCAAGTAAAAGTCTCTGTGACTCAGACTTCGCCCTGTATATCTCTCTTCTAGCCCTACGCTTGGCAGCCAAGTACTCCTCCCTGTTACCACCAATCTTCCAATCCCGGAAAAGCCTTCTTTTCTCTTTAACTGCAGCTTCTACACCCTCATCCCACCACCAAGTTACTTTATGTCTTGGTGGGCCTCTTGTCCAACCGCATATTGCATCGGTAACTCTCAAGAGGTTGTTCTTAAGGGCCCTATACTGTTCATTAACACCTCTATCTACGGCTTCCTGTTCAGCCACCACTCTCCTCATCTCACTATAAAAGGCATCCCTTACTGATTGGTTTCCCAGCTTCCATATTTTCCTCCTAGGTACATATGTCCTTCTCATCACCCGTTCCTTAAGCACCATGTCACAAATCAACAGTTTGTGCTGCTGCACACACTCCTCGCTTCCTATAACTTTAACATCCCCACATAAAAAGAAAAATATGTACAAGATCAAGAGAATACAAACAACAGCAACCAAGATGGACCCTAGCCTGGCAAATCTGTTGTACAGGGAAAAGCTGGAAAAGCTTCCTTGGAAGAAAGGAGAGAAAGAGAGAGGTGACGACTGCAGTGTTCAGAGCCATAATGGGAGTAGATAAAATTGACAGAGAAGATCTGTTTGTTTGTTTGTATGGATGGGAGAGTAACAAGAGGACATGGAATGAAACTGAAAAACCCAACTTGCTTGAAGGATATCAAGAAATATAGGTTTCAGTATAGATGCATAGACCCATGGAATAGCCTGGACAGAGACACTATCCAGTCTAAACACTGAAGTGAGTTCAAAGCAAGATTTGACTTATTGAGAAACAGAGACAGGACCTCATGAGCATGGCTCATTCCCTGTATGTCACAACTAAGTAAATACTGTACAACTAGGTAAATCCACAAACACATATCCCCTCCATCCCCCCCTCTTCTCCCCCCATCCCCAATTTCCCCCTGCCTCCCCCCAGCAAGCCCACAACCTCTTCTAGTCAAGGTTGGGAATCCTCCAGTGTTTGTATGTTTTTTTTTTTTTGTGTGTGTTCGACTCTGGGCATAGGCTTCACAGCCTGCTATCAAGGCCCAGCAGTCCTCCTACATACCAACACCTCTAAATGTCACCACTTCGGCGCTAACACCCACCGTCCAAGCTGAATACATGCTAGGGCTGTCTCATACAGGACTGGTGTATTGGTATTAGCGGGGGTATTTTTACGACATGTCAGCGGGTCTTCTGGTAGATCAGTAAAGCTTGATTTAAAGAAATTCGAATCCTTAAATTGTTCCCTGCCCCAGCGAGGATTCGAACCTGGGTCCGTTGGGACTGCAAGCCACCTCTCTACCGATCGAGCCACCGATGTAATGTAGTCTTTATTTTAATTCATTCGTTCATTCATCATCTAATCCTACACTGCCCCATGAGGAGTGTAGGAGCCCAGGGCTAGGCAAGTTGGTCCTGACATTTAAGATGAGAGCGACCAGCCTAACTCATCCCTGAGTGGCATTACGTGACTAATAAACCACAACAATCCCTTGGATATAAACCTGCACCAGCTCAATCCAACTGAAGCGCCATAATTACTCATTAAACCACCTGGGACCAAAATATGGTTATATGATTACCACCCAGCATAGTAAATGCTTTAGGTAGTTAAATGTCCTGGTAAAAAAACCGAAAATTGCCCCAAAAGGTGAACTTGGGGCTGGCTTAGGTACCATGAAACCTTTAACATGTAAAAATATGGCCATATAATGCAGAAATCTCATAAAGCAGGAGATTCAGGGCACAAAATTCCCATGTTATGAGAGCAGTGACTTTTATATGCAGTATATACTGTATATTACATATATTTACTTGTTAGACTTCCACTTGATTTTTAAATTCATGCATGTACTGTAGTCACTTAGCTAATAACTACAGGAATAATTCTCTCACTGTCAATTTCACCATTCTCCAAAAGTAATTCATAACAGAATCGAAAGTATTGTGAACGTCTACTATAAAGCCGTTTGATATTCTGCCAAAAAAAGACAGAGTACTGTAACTAAAAAAGGTCAGAGGTCGCCATGCACTCCAATGTCACAGCTATGCATATAAAATCACTAAGTTTTGTGACTTCTCATGCAAGCTGGCAACACTGGCATGCTGCACGGGCAAGTGTAGCTCCGCTCAGCTGGCGCCAGGTAGTCTGGGCTTTGCGTTGGTGGGCATGATTGGTGGTGTGTGGGAACAGAAGGGAGGTTGAAAAATTCTATTTCCCTCCATGGAGTTGGTTGATGTCATAAAAAAATCAGAAATTGCTTTAATTAAGCCTGATTTCTTTGCTTTATCAGACAATGACAGATGTTAGCTTATACGGTGTCGGATAATTGGAACAAAATCAACATGAAAAGTGTTGGGGTGTTTTTGGGTATGTTAGTATTCATGGAAACTCTGTTTTAGGCTGTTCATGGGAATTTTGAGGAGTTTACTCACTTACCCAGAGTTGGGTTATGAGGAACTTTATTTTACAATGAACAGCCATGGGATTGTATATCCTTATCTCATTCCAACACTCACATTAAACAAAATTTTTAGACAGCCTTGCATTCTTTTACATGTTTCACTATAATCACATACTCTATAAACAGCATTCGGCAGCTTCCCATCCGCACCATACATCCACAATATAATCCTTCTCAGTTTACCATGTAAGATTTTTCCAGACGCACAAATACCAGTAGACTATAGCACCAGTTGAGCAGGGCAGTACTCCCAGGGTGGACAGAAAGCTGATGACAGGGAGAGCTGGTGCTCTCATTTCATCAGCCCTCGGGACTAGTTTCTGACCATCCCACTTTGCTGTACATTTTCAGTGTTTTGTAACACAGAGAGTAGGCCAGCATACTCTCCAATACAAGTTTCTCTAACTGTCAACAATAAACTACATGCACATTACACACTACACTTCCTATTCAAATTGAAAAAAAAAAAAAAGTGGTGTCATTGAACTAAGCCTCGGACCATCCGCCCCTCTCTCAATGACGACTCAACGAGTTGCCAGGAACCACGGTCTGACTCACTTCTTCATTTCTGCAAAATTCGCAGCCTTTCCACTAACTTTCTCTCTGTTGAGTACCACCTTTCCTCCTCTAAACTTCACCTTCTCTTCATAAATAAGACTCAGCTGTCTGAGGCAACTGATGGCAAACCCATTTCTGTATCCTCCTACTTTCTCTATACTCATTTCAAAGTTAAAGGTGGCTCTTGTGTATATGAATGCAACGACTTATCATGCACTCGTGTTCTTGAACTTGATACTTCTGAATTCTCTACTCTTTGGCTTTGGCTTTCCTGTCATTCACTGACAATATATCTGTTCTGTTTACTTATCCCCTAATTCTACTGACTATGAAAAATTCTTCAACGATCTTACTTCTACGATGGAACACATCCAATCTGTTTCTCCTTTCTCTGAAATCTACATTCTAGGAAATTTCAATGTTCAACACCAGCTTTGCCTCTCCTCTCCTTTCACTGATTCACATGGTGAACAAGCCTACATCTTTTCTATCCTTAATGGCCTAGAGCAGCTTATACAGCACCATACCCGTATCTCTGGCCGCCCTGGAAGGAGTTCGAAACTTGACCTCTTCCTTACTACTAATCCTTCTGCTTACATTGTTCATCTTTCCTCTTTGTTTGGATCCTCTGAGCCCAACCTTATTACCTTAACCTGTCCTATCGCTCCAGTATGGCCTGTGGACCCTACAAAGAAATGTTAGTTGTGTAACTCTGGAGCTGCTGACTGGGAGGCCCTAAGGCAGTACTTCTTTGATTTTCCCTGGAATGATTATTGCTTCCATGGCCAGAAGCTATCTAAGTGTGTTTCACACATTACGGAGGTTATTCTCTCAGGCATGGAAGCATACATTCCTTTCTCATATCCTTTGACTAATGCAAAAAAAAACTTGATTTAATCATGCTTGTTCTAATGCTGTCCACAACAAGGAGAGGGCCTATAAAAGGTACTGGAACCAATCCACTCCTGAATCACATCATTCTTATGTTTCTGCCCAGAATCATCCTCAGTCTGTTCTTCATTCAGCTAAAAATAATTTCATCCATACTAAATGCTCTCAACTTTCCAACTCGATTTCTTCCTGCTCCTTCTGGCAACTTGCCAAAAACCTTTCTAACAGCTTTACCTCATCATCCTTCCCTTCTCTTTTCTACTCTGATGGCTCTGTAGCTATTTCTTCTACTGATAAAGCAGTTCCCAATGCTCTGACTTTCTCTTCCAATTCCACCTTAAATAATTCCAGTGCTGTTCCTCCATCACTTCTCCCCTCCGACTTCCTCATGGCTGATATTAAAATATCTGCCATAATTGGCCTCACTACTAACGAGGAATATGGTGTGATGGGGTCCCTCCTGTTGTCCTCAAGAACTGTGCTTCTGTGCTTACACCCTGCCTAGGTAAACTCTTTTGCCTTTGTCTATCAACTTATACCTCCCCTTCTTGCTGGAAATTTGCTCTCACTGAGCCTGTCCCAAACAAGGGTGACCATTCCCAACCCTCTAACTATTGCCCAACTGCTTTAACATCCAGTGTCTCAAAAGTTTTCAAGTCTGTTCTTAACAGAAAAATTTTAAAGCATCTTTCCTATCACAACGTTCTTTCTGATCGACAGTATAGATACCATCAAGGACACTCCACTCGTGGTCTTTTCACCTAACTTTCAGACTCCTGGTCATCCTCCTTTCGGGACTTTGGCGAAAGCATTTCCTTTGCACTTTACATCTCAAATGCTTTCGATTGAGTCTGGCATAAATCTTTAATTTCCAAACTTCCCTCTTATGGTTTCTGTCCTTCTATGTGTGCCTTCATCTATAGCTTCCTTCTGGTAGTTCTATTTACTGTTGTAGATGGCCACCATTCCTCTCCTAGATCCATCAACAGTTATGTTCCTCAGGAATCTGCCCTATTACCAACTCTCTTCCTTTTATTCATCAATGACCTTCTAAGCTGTACATCTAACCCTGTCTACTCACACGCTGATGATTACGCCCATCACCTTTCCATTCGGTTCCCGCAACTTCCATCTCAGCAGTTACTTCAACAAACAAGGGATAAGGCTATGGCACACCTAATGTCTGACTTGGCTCATAACTCTGACTGGCATAAAAGCAATCTTGTTTTTAATGCATCAAAGACTCAGTTCTTACACCTATCACCCTGACAAAATGTTCCACAAAAGTACCCACAAATGTTTAATAATATCCAGCTCAATCCTGCATCATCTTTAAACATACTTGGGATTTCATTCTCTCCCAGGATTTATCCTGGAAAGATCATATTACATCTCTCGTAAAATCTGATTCTAAGAGATTAGGTGTACTAAGCCAACTCATTACCTTCCTTACCCCAGCATAGTTGCTGACTTTATACACGGGTTTTATTCACCCCTGTGTAGAATACAACTCATGTGTTGGGAGGTTCCCCACACAGCTCTTCTCAACAAGGTGGACTCAAAGGCCTTTCATCTAATTAACTCTCCTCCTCTCACTGGCTCCCTGCAACCTCAGTCTCTTCGCCGTACGGTTGCATCTTCATCTCTTTTCTGTCACTACATCAATGGTCACTGCTCCACTGAATCGTCTGCTAGCATCCCTACACCTCTACGACGGACGCGTAGCGCCCATCTCCAGTCGAACAGGGCAGTACTCCCAAGGTGGATGGAAAGCTGAAGACAAGGAGAGCTGGAGCTCCCGTTTCATCAGCTCTCAGGACTAGTTTCCAACCATCAGCCATTGCTGAACTTTTTCAGTGTTTCAGTTACACGGAGAGTAGGCCAGCATGCTCTCCAATACAAGTTTCTCTAAATGTCACCACTAAATTGCATGCACAGTACACACTACACAACCTTTTGAAAATTCAGAAAAAATGGCAAAAACTAACAGTGCCTCAGGGTCCCCAGGGGGAGGGGGACCACAAATGCCCCGCCCATCTGCCCCAATCCCAGTGATGACTCATGCCTGGAACCACTGTCTGACACACTTCTTCATTTCTGAAACATTCGCGGCCTTTCATCAAATTTTCTTTCCGTGGAACACCACCTCTCCTCCTCTAAACCTCACCTTTTCTTCTTAACGGAGACTCAGCAGTCTGAGGCAACTGACAGCAAACCCTTTTCTGTATCCTCCTACTTTCTCTATACTCATTTCAAAGCCAAAGGTGGCTGTTGTGTATATGTACACAACAACCTATCTTGCTCTCATGTTCCTGAACTTGATTCTTCTGAATTCTCTACTCTCTGGCTTTGGCTCTCCTGTCATTCTCTGACTAAATATATATGCGCTGTTTACTTATCGCCTAATTCTACAGACTATCAAAAATTCTTCGACTATCTTACTTCTACAATGGAACACATTCTATCCATTTTTCCTTTCTCTGAAATCTCCATTCTTGGAGATTTCAATGTTCACCACCACCTTTGGCTCTCCTCTCCTTTCACTGATCCACCTAGTGAACAAGCCTACACCTTTTCTATCCTTAATGACCTAGGGCACCTTTTCTATCCTTAATGACCTAGAGCAGCTTGTACAGCACCCTACTCGTATCCCTGATCGCCTTGGAGAGACCTCCAACATACTTGACCTTTTCCTTACAACTAATCCTTCTGCTTACACTGTTAATCTTTTCTCTCCGTTGGGCTTCTCCGATCATAACCTTATTATCTTAACCTGTCCTATTGCTCCGGTCAGCCTGGGGATCTTCCAAACAAACATTGTCTGTGGCACTTTGGAGCTGCGGACTGGGAGGCCCTCAGGCAGTACTTCTTTGATTTTCCCAGGAATGATTATTGCTTCCATGGCCGGGAGCCATCTACGTGTGCCTTACGCATTACGGAGGGTATTCTCTCGGGCATGGAAGCATACATTCCTTTCTCATATCCTACGTCTAATGCAAAAAAGCCTTGGTTTAATCACACTTGTTCTAATGCTGTCCGCAACAAGGACAGGGCCTACAAAAGGTACCGGAGCCAACCCACCCCTGAATCACATCTTTTTTATGTTTCTGCCCGGAATTGTGCTAAGTCTGTTCTTCGTTCTGCTAAAAATAATTTCATCCGCACTAAATGTTCCCAACTCTCCAACTCAAATTCTTCTCTCCTTCTGGTACCTTGCCAAAAACCTTTCTAACAACTTTACCTCCTCATCCTTTCCTCCTCTTTTCTATTCTGATGGCTCTGCAGCTATTTCTTCTACTGATAAAGCCGATCTCTTTGCTCAAACTTTCTCCTCCAATTCCACCTTAGACGATTCCGGTGCTATTCCTCCATCACTTCTCCCCTCTGACTTCTTCATGGCTGACATTAAAATTTCTTCAGCTGATGTATTTTCAGCCATCACTGGCCTCAATACTAACAAGGCATATGGTCCTGATGGGGTCCCTCCTGCTGTCCTCAAGAACTGTGCTTCTATTCTTATACCCTGCCTAGGTAAACTCTTTCGCCTTTGTCAATCAACTTGTACCTTTCCTTCTTGCTGGGAGTCTGCTCTCATTTAGCCAGTCCCAAAGAAGGGTGACCATTTCCAGCCCTCTAACTATCGTCCAATTGCTTTAACATCCTGTGTCTCGAAAGCGTTTGACTCTATTCTGAACAGAAAAATCTTAAAAGCATCTTTCCTATCACAACCTTCCTTTTGATCGTCAGTATGGGTTCCGTCAGGGACGCTCCACTGGCGATCTTCTCACCTACCTTTCAGACTCCTGGTCATCCTCCTTTCGGGACTTTGGTGAAAGCTTCGCCATTGCGCTTGACATCTCAAAGGCTTTCGATCGAGTCTGGCATAAATCTTTAATTTCTAAACTGCCCTCTTATGGTTTCTAACCTTCTATCTGTGCCTTCATCTCTAGCTTCCTTTCTGGTCGTTCTATAGCCGCTGTTGTAGACGGCCATCGTTCTTCTCCTAGATCTATCAACAGTGGTGTTCCTCAGGGTTCTGTCCTATCACCAACTCTCTTCCTTTTATTCATCAATGACCTTCTAAGCTGTACATCTAACCCTATCCACTCATACGCTGATGATTCCACCCTTCACCTTTCCATTCGGTTCCCGCAACACCCATCTCAGCAGTTACTTCAACAAACAAGGGATGAGGCTATGGCACACCTAATGTCTGACTTGGCTCGTATATCTGACTGGGGAAAAAATAATCTTGTTGTTTTTAATGCATCAAAGACTCAGTACTTGCTCCTATCAACCAGACAAAACCTTCCACAGGAGTACCCGCTTATGTTTAATAATGTCCAGCTCGTTCCTACATCATCCTTGAACATGCTTGGGGTTTCATTCACTCGGGATTTATCTTGGAAAGTACATATTACATCTCTTGTGAAATCTGCTTCCAAGAGATTAGGTGTGCTAAGCCAACTCCAAACCTCCTTTACCCCTACACAGATGTTGACTTTATACATGGGTTTTATCCACCCCTGTTTGGAGTACAACTCTCATGTGTGGGAAGGATCCCCATATATAGCCCTTCTCAACAGGGTGGAGTCAAAGGTTTTTCGTCTCATTAACTCTCCTCCTCTTACTAGCTCCCTTCAACCTCTGTCTCTTCGCCGAACTGTTCCATCTTTATCTCTTTTCTATTGCTACTTAAATGGCCACTGTTCCTCTGAACTGTCTACTTGCATCCCTCCTCTACGACGGGCACGTAGTACCCGTCTAGCAACAACCTTTCATCCCTTTCTGTCCAACTCTCTAATGCAAGAGTTAACCGTTACTCCCAGTCCTTCATTTATGCAACTGGTCAACTCTGGAACTGTCTTCCTCTGCCTGTATTTCCTACTTCCTATAATCTCCAGTCTTTCAAACGAAGTGTGTCCAAGCATCTCGTAATGAACGGATCTTGAATTTGGCTCTCTTTTGTTTTGTTTTTGTATATTCTTGGAAGGAACGGTTTGCGGGCTCATGGCCTTTGGTTCCTTGTGCATTAAAAGAAAAAAAAAAAAAAAAAAAAAAAAACTCCCATCCTTTTTCTGTCCAAATCTCTAATGGAATAGTTAAGTGTTACTCCCAATCCTTCATTTATCCAACAGGTCAACTCTGGAACTCCCTTTGTCTGTACTTCCTACTTCCTATGATCTCCAGTCTTACACAGTGTGTCCAGGCATCTCGAAATGAACGGATCTTGAATTTGGCTCTGTTGTATTGTTTTTGTTTTTCTCTTGTAAAGAACAGTTTGTAGGCTCTTGGCCTTTAGCTCCTTCTTCCCTGCATAAAAAAAAAAAAAAAAAAAAAAAAAAGGACTTCACAGTCCTTTTAAGAAGCTTTCTCCACCATCTGTCTCATTGCAAATACTGTATTTCATTCACACATCCCCTTCCATTCCTAAACCCACCATGGTTATTACTCACTAAGCATTCTGGTACAAACACTGAGGGAAGGCAGTCTCTCAATCGGTAGAGAGGTGGCCTGCAATCCTACGAAACCCAGGTTCAAATCCCCACAGGGGTAGGGAACAGTTTAAGAATTTGAATTTCATAAAATCAGATGTTACTGATTTACCAGAAGACCCGCCGACATGTCGTATATGACAGCCCTAGCATGTATTCAATATGGAGGGTGGGTGTTAGCGCCGAAGTGGTGACATGTAAAGGTGTATGGTATGTAGGAGGACTACTGGGCCTTGGGAGCAGTCTATGAAGCCTATGCCCAGAGTTGGATAGATTTAAAAAAATAAATAAATTTAAAAAAAAAAATCATTTTTGCATATACTTCTCAAACAATACAGCAGACTTATAGCAGGATAATTTTTACACCCTCTTTGATCCTCCTTGCTAAGGACTTTCTCAGCCATCTTCCTCTGAATTGGTACAGTTTCATTCATCTAAGCTTTCTTACATATTTCTAATTAACAATTCATTCCACTTTCTCAGCTAGATTTGATCATCTCTGCATACAATTTATCAGTACCTGATGACTTCCCATTCTTTTATCACTTCACAGCATTCTGGACTTTTGCCAGTGTCAAGTTTTCAGGTACCACATCCCTTCCTGGCTCACCACCAAAAACATTCATGTTTACTACTGCTCTGCTCTAATCATTCCAAATGATCAACCTTTCAAAATATTTCATCCATCTGCTTCTTACTTCACTTTGATTTGTTAGTATTCTTCCACACTCACCCCTCACACCTTCACTCTTTTTTCCACCCATATTTCTATATTTTTGCACCATTTTTCAAAACTTTCACACAGTTTTATTTGTTTACCTTCATGTTTCATTAAAAATCATCATTTACACTTCTTTTCTTCATGTTGCCAACCTCTTCAAGTGTTTCTTATACACAGTCTGTTCCCTCATCCTTTTATTTTTTTATTTTTTATTTTTTTTGCATCCCCACTAGTGTCTTCTTTCTTTATTCCTCCACTGCTCTTTTAACCTCTGCATTTCACCAAGCTGTACAGTAGACCTTCATTTGTACAGTTAATTCTTTCATGAAAGCTACCACAAAAACTGAATCACTGAAACCATTGTGTTAGGAAGAATTCCGCCACCGTATTCCCTGCGTGTCGTAAAAGGCGACTAAAAGGGGCAGGGTGAGGGGACTAGGGACCCCCTCCTCTGTTTTTAGGGTGAGGAGACTGTAGCACCAGTCGAGCAGGGCAGTGCTCCCAGGGAGGATGGAAAGCTGATGACAGGGAGAGCCGGAGCTCCCGTTTCATCAGCCCTCAGGACTTGTTCCTGACCATCCATCCTCCTTTGCTGAACTTTTTCAGTGTCTCAGTTACACAGAGAGTAGACCAGCATGCTCTCCTATACAAGTTTCTCTAACTATCAACACCAAACTACATACACGCTACACACTACACTTCCTTTTCAAAATTCTCAAAATGGCGTACAAAAATCATGCCT
>JAGKTI010005683.1:30541-41766 GCA_018397915.1 Birgus latro | reverse complement strand
AGAGAGAGAGAGAGATGGATAGAAAGATAGACAGACAGATAGACAGACAGATAGATAGATAGATATAGATATAGATAGATAGATAGATAGGTAGATAGATGTTTATATAAAGATATACCCTCACCAGCCGCACCGCACCCTCTATGGATTATCCTCACCCACCTATTTTCCTCCATTGACCTAATTTCAATCCAAGGACCTATTTTCTCAAGTGAACCCATTTTCTCCTTAACCAACTTCCCCCATGAACCTGTTTTCCCACATGAACCTACTTTCCCCATGAACCTATTTTCCCATGAACGTCCTATTTTCTATTTGAACCTATTTATCCCAGTGGACCTTTTTTTGCCATAGACCTTACTTTTCCTATGCCTATTTTCCCTATTAACCTATTTTTTTCCATTGATCTATTTTCCCCACTAGCTACCTATTTTTTCCCGTGGACCTGTATTCTTCATTGGCCTATTTTCCTTACATTGGCCTTTTTCCCACTGGACCCGTTTCCTTCTCATGGAAAACAACGAATCCCAATGTAGTCCTCTGGGAAGTCATGTATCAACCCACCCACCAACCCACCCGCCCCCTGTTTCCCCCTTTCTCCCCCTTTCTCCCCCTTTCTCACCCTTCCTCCCCCCTTCTCATCTTTCCTCCCCCTTTCTCACCCTTTCCCCTCTTCTCCCTTCCTGTTCTTCATTCTGTCTCCACTTCTCCACCTTTCTTCTTTTCCTCCCCTCTCTCCCAGGGGTCAAGATATTGGTAACTATCATTCCCTGATAGTCTCTCCCCACTCTCCCTTCCCACACTTCTCCCCTGTCTCTCGCTTCTCCCCTCTCTTCCTCCCCTTTCTCTCATCCCTCTCCCCTCCTCTGCTCTCTCTCTTCTACCAAATATACTCCCCCTCTTCTCCCCTCTCATATTGAATCTGCCCCCTTTCTTCTCCTCTCTCCACCTTCCTCCCCTTCCCAAACGTCCTTCCCCTTCTTCTCTCTCCTTTTTCATTTCCTTCTCTCCTCCTCCTCCCAGCGTCTCTGTCTTTTCTCTGTCTCTCCGTTCCTTCGCCTCTAACCTTCCAAGCCCTTTCTTTTTCTCTCTCCTTTTTTCCTCTACCTACAGCTTCTCACCTCCTCCCTCCCTCTCTCCGTCCTCTCTCTTTTATCCTTCACCTCCTCCGTTCCTTCATTCCTTCTTGTCTACGTATTTTTTTCTCTCTCTTTCCTCTTCCCTTCTGTTTCCTTCCTTCCTTTCCCTCTTTCCTTCCGTCTCGCCTTCTTTCTTTCATTCTTTCCTGCTCGTCCTGTCTCTTCCTTCCCCCTCTCCCCTTTTTATCCCCTCTCTTCTTTTCTCCTCTTCTTCCCTCTCTTTCCTTCTCCCCTCTCTCCGTTCCCTCACTTCTCCAGAGTCCCCTTTCTCCCTCCATCCCCACTCTACATCCCTAATTCCTTGTCCTCCCTCTTTGCCTTCGATTTCCTCCCTCCATGCTTTCCTGCATCCCTTCCCTTCCCTCCATCCCTTCCCTTCCCTACATCCCTTCCCTTCCCTGCATCCCTTCCCTTCCCTGCATCCCCTCCTGTCTTCCCTCCTCGATCCTCTCTCTTTTATCATTTCTTCCTCTCTCCCTTCCTTCTCCTCTCAACGCTTTCCATCATCTCTGTTTACAGCTTTTCCTCCTCTTCCCTTCTTTCCTTCTCTCCTCGTGTTCGCATCTTTTATTCCTTTCGTTTAACTTCTCTTTTTGCGCAAACCTCTTTCCCCTCTCTTTTCTCTCTCTCCTCTCTCTCTCTCTCTCCCTCTCCCCATCTCTATCCTCTTTTTCCTCTCTCTAATCTCTCCCTGCTGTTTCCTCCTCCCTCGCTCTTTCCTCCGTTTCTTTTACCCGTTCTCCTCCTCCTCGCGTACCCTCCCTCTCTTTACCCTTCCTCATCATCTTTCTCTTCTATCCGTCCTCTTACTTTTCCCTTGCTAATAACTCTCTTCTGCTGTTTCCCCTCCCCTCTTCTATCTCTTTTTCCCATTTTTTTCCTTCCTTCACTCCACATTCTCTCCTATCCTCTCCCTCCTCTCTTTCCACTCCCCCTTCACTTTCTCTTCTCTCTCTGTCTCTCTCTCTCTCTCATCTGTCAGTTGTGCTGTTTCCTCTTCCCTTTCTCTTTTCCACTTTTCTTTCTCCCATTTTCCTCTTTCTTCCGTGTCCTTCCTCTCTCTGTCTCTCAATCTCTCTGTCTCTGTCTGCCAGTCTCTGTCTCTGTCTCTCTGGTTCCATTTCATCTTTATCAGCATTTTCTTTCCTCTCTTTCTCCATTTCCTCTTTCACTCTCGCTCTCTTTCTCCTTCCTCAGCTTCTCTCCCTTCCCCTTTCCATCTTCCCTCCCTTTTCTCTTCCTCTCTCTCCCCTTTCACCTTTCCTCTCTCTGTCCTCCTTCTCCCTTTCCCTCTCTCCTGTTTTACCTTACCTCTGCCTCCCTTTTGGCCATTTTTCCCTCTCATTTTCCTCTCTCTTCCCCATTTTCCATTCTTATCCCTCTCTCTTTTCCATTAGTCTCTTCACCGCTTTCCCCTTAATTTCCTCCTTTTTCCCTCCTCTCGCTCGCTCACTACCCCTTACCTCTTTCCCTTTCCTCACTCTCTCCTAGTTCCCCCTTACTTGCTCTTACTCACCACCCTTCTCACTTAGTTTCCTTTCCCTACTTTCCCATTTCATCCCTCCCATCCTCTTTCTCAATACCTTTCACTTCATTCCCTTTCCTTACTCTCTCCCAGTTCCCCCATACTTTTTCTTACCCTACTCACATCTCACCTAGTTGCCTCCCCCTTCTTTCCCACTTCTTCCATCCCTTCCTTTCTCACCCCTCCCCTCCTCTCTCTCACCCCTCCCCTCCTCTCCCCCTTAGATACTGGCAACCTCTGCGTCTGCCAGTTGCCAGTTGGGGTTAGTGGGGGCCTAAAGGAGCAGTTTGTGTCGCCAGATAAAGCGCTCCGCCATTGTGACTCCCTTTAATTGTCCGCTAAAGTTGGACTCGCCATTTTCCTCTCCAGCGATTAAAATTCTCTCTCGAAGGATACTGGGTTTGGCGTTTTTCCTGGGTTTTCTTTTTTTCTCTTTTTTTCTGTTTTGCTCTCTGGGTTTTCTTTGATCTGAATTTTTCTTTTTCTTGGCTTTCCCTTTTCTTGTTTTTTCTTGGGTTTCTTTTTCCTTGCTTTTCTCTTGGGTTTCTTTTTCCTTGTTTTTTCCTTGGGTTTCTTCTCCCTTGTTTTTTCTTAGTTTTTTCCTCTTTTTTCTTTTTTCTTGAATTTTCTTTGTCCCTGTATTTTTTTCTGGGTTCACTTTTTTCATGCGTTTTGCTTTTTTCCTGGCTAATATTTTTCCCTGGATTTCCCGTTTTTCTTTGGGTTTTCTTTTCTTGGGATTTCTTATTCTTGGGTCTTATTTTTCCAGAGTTTTCTTTTTTCCTGTTCTTCTTCCTGGGTTTCGATTTTTCCCCCTGATTTTCCTGGATTTTGCTTTTTTGCTGCTTTTTCCTGGGTTTAGCTTTTTTCTGGGTTTTGTTTCTCCCTGGAGTTTGCTTTTTTCCTGGCTTTTATTTTTTCCTGTTTATTCAGAGATTTTTCTTTCCAGGGTCTTGCTTTTTTCATGGGTTTTATTTTTTCCTAATTTTTTCCGTTTTTTTTCCTGAGACTTGCTGTTTGCCTGTTTTTTTATTCCTGTTTTTCTACGATTACTTTTTAATGAATTTTCTTTTACATTTTCATGGTTAGGAAAACTCGAGTATGCTATTTCACCTCACTCCTGACGATTTTATTCACCGGACAGTTCTTAATTAATGATAGAAACGGAAAAGAATGCTGCAAACCTGGAAAAAAATAATAAAAGAGACTAACAGAAGATGGTGCAAGTAAGATCCTTCATTTAAATATGTTTTGAAATATTGTGCTGTCGAGATGGAGGTCATGGGTAGAAGGAAATGCAGGTGAAGACAGTTCCAGAGTTGACCAGCTTTATGTATGTATGTATAGATAGATAGATAGATTGATAAATAAAATAGAGATAAATAAATATAGATGGATAGATAGTTACAGATAAAGATATAGATTTAGTTAGAGATATAGAGTTAGATAAATAGATAGATAGATATAATTCCACTCTCACCACAACCAGACGATTTTCCTCAGTTTTTCGGGGAGAGATCTCGTACTCAAGGGGCCCCTCAAACATTTGCGTTCATATCGGCTTCCACACAATGCCTATCTGTGTGCGTTATCCGTCTTCTTTTTCTTTTTTTTACTCAACGGTGTGTATGCGAAAGTGTCTAATTATGGTCGTTAGCCGATATCGAAGGAAGGTTTTATTGTGTGTGTGTGTGTGTGTGTGTGTGTGTGTGTGTTTATGTATGTGTTAGTATCATTGTTTGGGCTTGAGAGTGTGTGCGTGTACTAGTTTGTTTTTGCTTTTGTGTGTGTGTGTGGGGGGGGGGTGTTGTGTGTTGATTGAAAGAAAAAAAGGAACTGTACCTTTTTAATCCAACCACATTTGTTAGGATCCACTGACAAATATGTAACATTCATGTTTTCACACGATACTCTCCTCTGATGCTTCCCTAGAACAAATAAATAAACGAAGAATACAGATAAATAGATAGATAGATAGGTAGACAGATTGATAGATAAACCTTCCTCACCCCTAGACAAAGTTACGTCTCTAAAAAAATTATCTTGAGTGGATGAAAATAAAAAAAAAATAAAAAATCCCCCCAACCCGCGGAATAGCACCCCTCTTTGGCTACTCCTCCTCTAAGCACATAATTTTACCCTGACCAGAGATTCACGTCGAGCTTAATATCACAACTGGCGTCTCTCGGGAAAGGGCTTTTCCAATTACAATCTCCCATCCTCCTCCACCTCATTCTCCTCCTCCTCCTCCTCCTCCTTCTTGTTTTTTATCTCAATCTTCTTCCTTCTCCTCCTTGTTTACCTGTTCTTCATCTTACTCATCCTTCTTCTTCTGCCCCTGCTCATGATCCCCCTCCTGCTCCTCCTCCTGCTGCTTCTCCTTGTCCTCCGTCTCCTGCTCCTCCTCTTCTTCTTCTTCCTCCTTCTCCTCCAACCTTTTCCTCTCCTCCTCTTCCTCTTCCTCCTACTCTTTCTTCTTCTTCCTCTTCTTTCTCCTCTTCTTTTTCCTTCTCTTCATCATCTTTTCCTCCTCCTCCTCCTCCTCCTCTTCCTTTTCCTTCTCTTCTTCTTCCTCCTCCTCCTCCTCTTCCTTTTCCTTCTCTTCCTCCTCCTCCTCCTCTGTTGTATTCGCCTTCATTACAACCCCCGCCCCAAATGAATTCCCTTGTTCGGCTTGCAGTTCGGGGACGCAAGGGGAAGCATAATTTTAATTCTCCTTTTTGTTTTCCTTGGTCATTTAGCGCTCTGAGGCTCCTATAACTCACTGCTGGGCTAGGCATATTGTATTCGTATTTTGTATTCGCTAGACTATGTCTCACTATTCGGCTAAGCATATTAGTTTTAATTTGTACTCATTATATATACAACCCCTGAGGCTCCTTTGACTTACTAAACGCCTGAGCACATTATATTCTTATTTTGTGCTCATTATACAAAACTTCTGAGGCTCTATGATTCACTGTTCTTGGCACATAATATCCTCACTTTGTATTCACAAGAAGAATGCTATGAGGCTTCTAGAACTCAATTTTGGGCTAGGAACATTGTATTCTCTTGTATTTATTACCCAAGTGCTCTATGGCCTCTATGACTTGCTGCTAAGCATACTTCTCTATTCTTGTAAACCTTGGTCCGTTTTATTCATTCAGGCTACTATGACCCCCAAAAAATGAGAGAAAAGAACAAGTGAGCCAAAACGAAGCAAGAAAACAGAAAGAGTGAGCCAAAAGGAAGCGAGAAGAGAGCAAGTGAACCAAAAAGACGCGAGAAAAGAGCAAGTGAGCCAGAGAGTAAAGTGAGAGCACGTTCACATCACCCTTAATGGCCTGACTCAGCTCAAAGCAAAGAGGAGAAAAAAAGGAGACTGACATGTTAACCCTTTTAGCTGCGATGTACGAAATTTATGCTCTGTCTCTTCTTACTTGGGGATATTTTCTGTAAGCTCTAAGACTTTTTTTTTCTGCCTAAATTTGATCGCTTTTGTTTAAGACTTTTTTTCTGCCTAAGTTTGAGCTATATTGTGTAAGCTCTAAGACTTTTTCCTACCTAAATTTGATCGATTTTCTTTAAGCTCTGTCTTTTTTGTTTTTTTCTGCCTAACTTTGGGTGATTTTGTGTAACCTCTAAGACTTTTTTCCGCCTAACTTTGGGCGATTTTCTGTTAGTTCTAAGACTTTTTTCTGCCTAACTTTGGGCGATTTTCTGTAAGCTGTAAGACTTTTTATTTACCTAACATCAGACGATTTTGTGTAAAGTTAGATATATATGAACATTATATATTTTGTTTCTTTAGCTCTAAGACTTTTTTTTCCTACCTAATGTCAGACAAATCAATGTAAAGTCAGTATTTACATGAAAACTATATTTTTCTCTGTTAACATCAGCTTATTTTATGTGAGGTTTGAGATATAGGAGCTTTATAATTTGTATCTTCTAACGTCAGACGATTTTCAGCTGGCTTTAAGATTATCTCTGTTAAATTTAGACGATTTTGCATTAACCTTATGATTATCCCTCTCAACGTCAAAATTATTTTGTGTAACTTTAAAGATAAACAAACTTTTTATTTTGTCTCTGTTAACGTCAGACGATTATGTGTAAACTCAGAGGTATACGAATTTATCATCTACTCTTACTAACTCCACTGGATTTTATATATACTTCCATAATCCAACAATGGCTAAAATGTGAGACGAAAAGAAATCCGCATTAACATTTTGATGGAAAATTTAGAATACTATATCTTATTCAGCTGACGAGAGATGATTTTTTTGTTTAAAATAGCAGAGAATAGGTGAAGTTAATAGCTATTTTTTTTCTCCTTCACTTCAAGCAGTCCTCCTAAAGCAGAAAAAAAAAAAACAGCCTGGAGGTAGAAGAAAATAATGTGGAATCCAACTGAGTGACGTGAAGAAAATGAGGGAAAATTGCAGTCGAGAGAAAGGATGGGAAAAAGAGAAGAAGGTGGAATTTAAGTGACCGGAGGCAGAGAGAGAGAGAGAGGGAGAGAGAGAGAGAGAGAGAGGGAGGTGTGAGTGAGTAAGTAAGTGTGTGAGTGAGTGAGTTTGGGGAAGAGAGAAGATGGAAAGCAGCTGAAAATGAGGGAGAACATGAGAAGGTGGAAATTAGTTGACCAAGACGCCGTAGGCAAGAGAGAAGAAAGGGTGAGGGAGGGAGGTAGGGAAAGATAGTGAGGAAAAAAAGAGGAGTAAAAAGAGATCGTGGAAAGAGAGGGATGGAAGAGAAATAAAGAGAAATGGAAGTAAAAGAGAAAACGAGGAAGAAATTCAGCTATACATGTGAAAAGACAAGAGATTATGGTGGATATCGGCTGAGGAAGAGAGAGCACAGAGAGGAAGAAGTAGAAATAAACTGATAAAAAAAATGAAGGAAAGAGAGATAACGGACTGACTGAGAAAGGAAACGATAAAAAGAGAAAATTAATCGAAGAAACGTGAGGGAAGGGAAGAAACTGAATGAGGAGAAGGAAAAGGGGAAAAAAATTTAAGAGAGAATGGGAGGGACGGATAGGGAAAGGAAGGAAAAGGGGACATAGAGAAAAGAGAGGAAGCGAAAGGGTAGTGAAGAGAAGGGGAATAAGAATAATGTTAACTGAAAGAAGAAGAGGGAAGGTAAAGATAATGAAAGGAAGGAAAAAAGTAATTAATCATAGAAAGGTAAGGGAAGGAATGGGTAGTGAAGGGAAGAAAGAAAATAATCAAAGAAATGAGAAGGAAGGGAAGAAAGGCCGTGAAGAGAAAGCGAGGGAAAGGATGTAAAGCAGCGAAGGAGAAGGCGAGAAAAGATAGGGAGAGAAAGGAAGGCAGCCAAGGGAAGGGTCGAAAATATAAGGAGTGGAAGAAAAGCAGCGGAGGGGAAGGGGAGAATAAGAAAATAAACCGACGGAACAAATCTTATGGGAGACGAAACTTGGGGGCCGAATCCCGTCAAGAGAAAACATTGTTAGGGAACTTTATTGAGTTGCGGCGCCTTGGGGGAGCAAACAAGACTTATCATCAACACGGCTCAGGGGGAAGATTATCGGCTTTATCGTGGTTGTCGTATTTATGGAAGACCCTAACATTTTTGGCAATATTCAAGTTTCTAAAATCATTAGTTAGTTCTCTCCTATATCCTTAAAAATTCTAGAGATACAAAAGTTTTCAAAGTGTATTTATAAAAGATACTCAACAATTTTCGTAATACCTAGGTCCTCCAAATAGGTAAATATACGTTTTACTTTAAGCAACAGATGGACCTTACCGATTCATAAGCTATTATTCCAGTTTTTCTGTCTTTTTCTATTTTCATGGTGGTAAACAGATGTTTTCTGTTGGCCTTTCCCCTCTTGTTTATATCATCATGTTCCTTAGGCCTCACCGACGTTTGTAATCGAACCTGCTAAAACTTACTCGAATCTTGGGTGAGTTGAGGTAGGTTTGGTTAGGTTGAATTGCTAGGTTAGGTTAAGATAAGTAGCTAGGTTAGGGATTAGGTTTGGTCTGGTTAGGTTTGATTAAAATGTAAGCTTAGGAAGAGGTACCAAAAGGCGACCATGACGTATGTTGGAAGTGTCCGCCATTACACTTGAGAAACAGTTGATACAGCAGAAGGAACATGGCTAAAAAGAACAGAGAAAGAAATCTAACCCGATACGTTCATTTACCACCCCAAACATAACCATGAAAATATGAAAGACTATGTGGAAGAAGAAGAAGAATATATGATAAAGTGCTTCTGCTGCTTAAAGTAATGAGCATGTTTACCCCAAAATTCTTAACTGGGTCTGTTCTTAGGTTGTATTTACATATGATCTTTACTAATACTTTGCATGAACTGGTCTCCATAATAGCTAACTGTTATTATAGATAATTATTTATTTATTTTATATTTTTAATGTTGACTTTTTACTGTGAAGTGTATTGACTATTGTGGCTATTCGAGGGAAGACAGTAATAAATACAAGCAATATTATACTCATCTTAAGCATAGAGGAGTTTACTGATAATTCTAAAGGACTTCTTACTTTTAGCAACAAACTTGTGATCAGTTCTTTATCAACTAAAATCTACAGAAGGGAAAATGGAGGTTAAGTGCAGAATCCCTCCGTACCTCTTGTTCATCCTGCAAAATCAACATCGAGTTAGATAAATATGCTTGCGATTACTCCCTTTAGGATCCCTGAGATTTACCAACAAACTTGCAATCAATTCTCTGTCGTAACTACAGAATGATTTTCTTTTTCCTGCAGGAGTAATGGACACATGGGAAAACTCTACATGACTTTAACTCTCTGTCTATAATTTCTTTCTGCAGGAGGAAAAGATAACGGAGAAGATTCCGCACTTTTCTTTCCTTAGCTTACGAACCAAAGAAATAATGGTCAAGACAGTGGAATGATGAAAAGTTTATATGTTAAGTTAAATGAGTGAACCGTAGGCGTCACTGAAGATTTGGTAGTGAAACGTGGGTAGTAAAGACAGTAGAGTTTTCCCATGAATTTTGCCCAAGTTACAGGGAGAAAGTGATGATTTAGACTGGTACCTGTTAACTGCACTAGGGTAACAAAGGCAGGCATTCAAGCTGTATTAGGTCTCAATCTTCCCCTAGACCACGACGCGCAACCATCGGATTTGTAATCAAGGTCCCTAATTCAATTTTTGTTACCATTCTGCTCGGAGTAAAGAACACCTGAGTAAAAATCCCACTGCCTGCTCAGGAATCGAACCCGAAATCTTTCAGCTGCAAGCCAAAAATGCTTCTAACTACACCACCGTCACCCGAAGGAGAGGGTGTATTAAGAGACTAAGTGTAGGGTGGGGAGTGAGAAGTGTGAATACCTGTATGTGATCATTGTTTTCCTTGTCACCTTCCGTACCTTCTAGACTAGTCCTTTTCTGCTCGTACTCGTATTTCTCTCTCACACACACAAACACACACACACACACACACACACACACACACACACACACACACACACAAAGTAATTCATCCATCTAACCAGCACTTTGATGCTTTATTCATATCCCGATCTTTAAAAACTTCAGTTTGGTTGTGTCTTTTGCATTTCTTTCTCTATACGCTCAGACGATATTTTGCAACTTACGACAGATCCTTAGTACTGAAGGGGTTAATGAAGGCTATATCAAAATCCTCCAGTTTGAAACGCCTCTTCAAAGCTGAATAAAATCGTCTGGATTTATTAATTACGAAGCAGAATGTAATAAATGTCATTAAAGTGAGGTGGCTACAGGGAGAGACTATACTCCATTTATTTCAACTTGGCCTAAAATTAGCATCTTTACTTTGATGCTCAGTCGTTAAAATAGATTAACACTAGAATATGCTGCTAGTCACGAAGTACATCAGAAAGGATGTGGAACCACTATTGTCTTTTTCTGCCGCTTACCTGCTTTTGATTTCTTTCTACAGGAGGAAAAGATAAAGAAGATATTACGCTCTTCTATCCTTGACATACTGGCGAAAGAAATAACGGTCATGATAGTGTTATGACAAGTTTCTATGTTAAATCAATGAAAATGTTACTAAAGCTTTGGTAGTTAAACGTGGGTAGTAGATACCGTAGAGTTTTCCCCGCTGACTTGCTGAATGTATTGGCAGACTGTGACAGTTTAGATTTATACCTATCGACTACGCGAGGGTAATTAAGGCAGACATTCAAGCTGCGTTAAGTCTCAGTCTTCCTTTTGACTAAGACACGCAATCATCGAATTGGTAATCAAGGTCCCTATTGTAATTCTTGTTACGAATAGGCTGTGGATAAAGAACACTGAGTAAAAGTCTTAAGGACAGCTAAGGAATCGAAGCGGGGACCCACCAGTTGCGAGCCGAGAATTCTTCCAACTACACCACCGCCACCCCAAAGAGCGAGTTTATTAAAAGACTAGTGTAGGATGGAGAGAGAGAAGTATGAATATCTGTACGCGATTATTTATTTATTTATTTTTTTGTCATCATCCGTACCTTCTACACTGGTCCTTTTTTGCTCTTAATTCTCTCTCTCTCTCTCTCTCTCTCTCTCTCTCTCTCTCTCTCTCTCT
>JAGKTI010005682.1:26776-43862 GCA_018397915.1 Birgus latro | reverse complement strand
AATCATAATTTCCTGCTTGCAATTTAATTTATCCATGCATGGTTCTTCTTCCTTAGCCTTTATCATTCTTTTTCTGTGCCTGCCCTCCCTTCTTCCTATTTCTCCTATATTTCCTGTCACTTCTTACTGCTTTTCTTTCCTTTACAGGTGGCATTACATTGAGTGACAAGCCAAATGGTTTCCTGTAAGCCAAGAAACCATTTACAACACTGGGTGGTAACCATATAACCAAACCATACGTGCTCCCTACGTGTCAACAAGTGGGTTGGTGGAGGGTTAGTGCCCCTCCCCGTAAAAAAAAATAACTCAAAGTCAAATGGCCGCCCCTTACGGGATTATGGTGTCTGGCAATAGATAGATAGATGGTTCTTAAGTAAAACAGCTAGAAAAAAGGTAGAAGCAGTTAATTTCATGTCTGGTCCTAACCTAACCTAACCTATGGTTACCATAAAGATTTTCATGCCTAACCTGTTTTGATCATCCTGTACATGTGTTAAAAAATTACCCTAAATGTTAATCATAATTTCCTGCTTGCTATTTAATTTTTCCATGCATGGTTCTTAAGTAAAACATTTGAAAAAAGGTTGAAGCAGTGAATTTCATGTCCGGTTCTAACCTAACCTAACCTAACATTGTGTTAATCATAATTTCCTGCTTTTAATTTAATTCTTTCATGCATGGTTATTAAGTGCACCAGCTATGAAAAAGGTTGAAGCAGTGAATTTCATGTCCAGTCATAACCTAACCTAACCTAACCTAACCTAACCAAACCTAACCTAACTTAACCTAACCTAACCATTTTTCTGGTAGCAATTAACATCATTTACTGTATTTGATGCTTTGTATTCAATAATTTAGTGCATAAAATGTGAGAAAAGATGATTTCCATGTCCAATACTTACTTATACTATGCTGGCAAGTTCTGAGCTCCTATGACTCACTCACCCCTAAATCATCATTTTTTGGTTAAAATTCAATAAATTCATGCTATGTATGCATTATTTATGTGAAAAGGGACCTAAATAAGTGCTAGGGAGGTAGGAAGGTAGTTTTCTGATTTAGATTAGGTTAGGTTAGGGTCATGAAAAACCAGTGCTGGAGCTTCAGGACCAATATCCGGACAAAACCAATATCCGGACATGCCTTTGGCTCTATTACGTCGGATATTGGAGGGATTACTGTAATTAGAATTATTTTCCTACCGATCAAAATTTTCACTACTAATATCCTATCACTTACTCTCATATCATTCATAACATATTCCACCCATTTCTCTGCAACCAACACACCCACACCCCCATATCCATCAGTTCCCCCCTGCCAAAACAACTTATAGTAGCAATCCTTCCCAACAATCTTTCTGGCTGATCCACCCCTGGACCGGACTTCCTGCAAACATGCCACATCCACCCACCTCATACTGAATGCCTCAACGACTTCCCCCGCTATTCCCCTCAAACTTCCCACATTCTACGAACCCACTCTAAACCCCCTGGGTGATTTACTGTCCTCAGGCTTGCTTCGATTCTTATATTTGTTAGTCATAGTCGGTAAGATAAAAGGGGGGGTAAACATTCCACAGGCACCTCCCATTGCACAGTCCGAGGTCCAGACAATGGATCTGGGACCCCTAGCCCACCAGCTTACCAGTGGCTGTGGTAGTAGCCTTGGGGCACCCTGCCAGGACAGATGCGGGGACACCCTCCAAGCGCGCCTTGGCACTGCAACTGCCCCGCCATTATACACCCACTGATAGGGCAGCCTCCTGGGGCGCTACTCCCAGGTTCGGGCCCCTCTCTATTGGGCAGAAGCGGCAGCCTGGGAACCGCAATGCCCTGTACCCTCTAGCACAGGTTCAAGCCCCATCTCGCCCCGGACCCATGATCTATGCTGCCGGAACCCCCGTCACACCTCCCCCCAAAAGTCCGCCACTAGGTAGTGGGGGCAAAGTTTTCTGGCCGCATGCCCTTGCTGGCGTCAACCCCTGTAACATACTGGGATACGTTGTGTGGTATGTAAAGTGCATGTAGTGTAGTGCATAAGATAGTTAGAGGAAATGTCTGGGAGAGTGTGCTGGTGTACTCTCCATGTTACTGTCACACTGAAAAGGTCAGCAAATGGGGATGGTTAGGTAGCTAGTGAAACAGGAGTTCCAGCTCTCCCTATCACCAGCATTCCCATTCCTCTCGGGTGTACTACCCTGTTCAGCCCGTGCTACAGCCTCCTCCTATGCAACAACATAATCCTAATGGGTGACTTTAATTGTAAAGAGGCAAACTGAGAGGAGTGGGACTCAGGAAGTAGTGAAGATTTGTGGGGCAGTATAGTGTTAAATATGGCAATGGATAATGTAATGACCCAGTGGGTCAAAGAAGAGACAAGATTTTGAGGTGATGACAACCCAGCAAGACTAGATTTAATTCAAAACCAAAGAACCTGATGCAACTGAATCTCTGAAATATCTGTGCCCTATAAGAAATATCTGTGTCCTATAAGAAAAAGTTATTATGTAGAGTTCCAAATGATAGAAGGAAATTGGAGACAAGAGATGAGCTATACAGGCATGGAAGATACAACTTTGGAAAAGCAAACTTTACAGAATTGAGAAAATTTTTCAAAGAAGCAAATTGGTGAGAATTCAGGGAAACAAGAGATACTGAAGTGGGATCTCTTTCTAGAATTCTATAATATGGGTGTGGAAAAGTATGTGCCAAAAGTTTGTGGGAAAGAGAACTGGAGAAATGACTGGTTCAACAAAAGGTACATGATAGCAAAAAAAGAAAGGGATAAGACATGGAACAAATGGAGAAAGAGAGGTAATGACAGAACAAAGGAAGAATATAAAAGAACTACACATGAATATAGTATACAAGAATATGTAGAGAGGAAGAAAGAAACATCGAAATAGGTATAGTTGACAAATGTAAGAAAGAACGTAAATTGTTTTACAGGTTTGATAATAGTAAATTGAAATAAATGGAAGGAATCAATATGCTGAAAGTAGAAGGAAATGTCTAGAAAGATGAGGTTATACAAGCAGAAATAATGAATAAATGCTTCCAATCAGTCTTCACTAGAGAAGGTGATGTTGTAGAGGAAGAGGGAGTGACTAGAAACGTATTGTTAAAAGATGTAAAAGTTTCAGTGCAAGAAGTATACAAATTACTGGAAACTCAAGATGTGAGGAAGGCCCCAGGACCAGACGGGATTTCTAATTCGATACGAAAGGAATGCAAAAAACAACGAAGGATAAGATTCACGGTTTAATTGTGCGTTCTCTGGAAGAAGAGAAAGTGCCTCAGGAATGGAGGTCAATGTGGTACCAATTTATAAGGGAGGGAACAAGGAAGAACCCCTGAATTATAGACCAGTGTCCCTGACCAGCATGGTCGCAAAATTGTGAGGGAAAATCCTGAAAGACAGATGGATAAAATATCTGGAGGAGATGGACATTTTGGCAGAAAGTCAGTTTGGATTCAGAAGTGGAAGGTCATGTGTTTCCAACTTGTTGAGCTTCTCCTCAACAGATACTGACGTGCTACAGTAGAGAGAAAGTTGGGTTGACGGTGTGTATTTAGAAATGGAGAAAGCATTTTACAAGTGACTAATGTGTAAATTGGAACACATTGGAGGACCAAAGGGGAACCCCTTGGAGTGGATGACAGACTTCTTGAGAGACAAACAAATGAGGACAGTAATAAAAGACAGGATGTCTTGATGGAGGGAAGCAACAAGTGGAGTCAAACAGGGCTTGGTGTTAGCTCCTATAATGTTCCTGATTTAAGTAAATGATGTGGCAGATGGAATGAACAGTTATGGAAGTCTGTTTGCTGATGATGCAAAGACCATAAGGAGAGCAGAAGTTGAAATAGAATGTAAAATGTTGCAGGACTACCTGGACAGGATTCATAATTGGAGCTGGATGTGGGAGATGAAATTCAATGCAAAAAAAAATGTAAAGTACTGGAAATGGGTAGAAGTATCAAGAGACCATCACTGAATTATTTGATGGGTAATGAACTAATCACAAAAGCAAGAGAAGAGAGGGACTTGGGAGTGCTGGTCCAGGATAACTTGTCATCTGAAAAAAACATTAACAAGATAGAGAGACATATAATCTCTTGACTAACATAAAAGTAGCATTTCATTACTTGGATGAGGAGTTGATGAAAATATTGACAGTGGCCATGATCGGCCCCAGGTTGGATTACGCAGTGTGGTTTCGTTTTCGTTTTCGTTTTTGAAGGCTCCAACATGCTTGCATGCGTCGGCCTTGGTCACCTAATGGCGGCTCTCCACGCTGCTCGATCCCTGGCAGCCTCCCTGTTCAGTCCCTTAACCCTTAAGTCACACTTAATGACCTCGTCCCATGTCTTTCTCGGTCTACCCCTCCCCCAATATTAACACCTCTCTCCCTCTGTACCCAATTATCATCCCCCATCCTCTCCACATGTCCAAACCACCTCAGCCTACCTCTCCTCATCACAACACCAATACACTCCAGTCCCATCCTACCTCTCAATTCTTCCATCGTAAACCCAGCCCCCCCAGGCCTTGCACGCAGGGACGCACTGCACATCCACCTAATCATTGTCATTTCTGTACGTTTAAACCTGCGAATATCCTCTTCCTTTACTGCCCAGGTCTCACTACCAAACAGCATCACACTCCTAACACATGCTGCATACAAAGACCCCTTAGCACATAAGGAGAGTCATCTCAAAGTCAGGAGAGGCAACAGCTCCCTGAACTTCTTCCAACCACTTCTCACCCTAGCAACCGAGCTAACTCCAGCCCCACCTCCGGCACATAACATGTCTCCCAAATAACGAAACTCCTCCACACACTCAAGAGACTCACCTGCAAGTTCAACCCTCTCACGTCTAACAATCTCCACCTGCTCTCCCCAACACGCCGCACACATGAAATCAGCATCATCTCGCAGTCTACCTCTAATACCACTACATCTCTTGTGCACCCACTTATCACAAACACTACACAAGATGGAATTACTTCCCACACCCTTGTGGCAAACTGCACATGGCCACTCTCCCTCTCCTCTGATTGTACGGCCACCAACCCTAAATATCATCACTTTTGTTTTATCTGCATTTACCCTTAAGCCCTTGTACCCTATACCATCTCTCCACTTCTTAAATCTTTCCTCCGCCTCCTTTTCATTCTCTGCAATCAACACCAAATCATCAGCATACAGCATCTCCCATGGGAGTTCATCTCTGAAGTCACGTGAGAGGGCTTCAAGCACCATGATAAACAACAAGGGACTCAAAACTGACCCCTGATGCACACCAACATTCACGGAAAACTCATCACTCAAAGCTCCATTCATTCTTACCTGGGTGCGAGCACCCATGTACATGGCCATAACCACCCTAACCAGCCACTCTTCCAACCCTAGCTTTCTCATTGCCCACTTCACCACCTCTCTAGGGACTCTGTCAAGGGCCTTTTCCAAATCAACAAAAACAAAATACAATTCCCTTTTCTTTCCAATATATTTTTCCTGAAGCTGTCGAACAATGAATATGGCATCAGTGGTCCCCCTGTCTGGCATAAACCCAAACTGCATCTCATCGATATTCACTCTTTCTCTAATCATACCTTCTAGAACTCTCTCCATTACTTTCATTATCTGATCTAAGAGCTTTATACCTCTGTAATTTCCCCTTTCCAGGCCATCACCCTTTCCTTTGTACACATTTACAATTACACTCTTCAGCCAATCATCTGGGACAACACACTCATATATAATCATATTTATCAGGTCAGTGACTAGCCTCACCCCAGTATCTCCTGAGGCCTTCACCATTTCGGCAGTCAACCCAGACACACCTGCCACCTTCCCCACCTGCATCCTGCCTATTGCCTGACTCACAGTAGCAGCGTCAATCAAAGGCCAAGGGCCAAACACTGGATCAGCTGGCTCCAAACCTTCTCTATCCCAATCAAACTCCTCATTCAACAATCGGCTATAATGCTCCCTCCATGCATCTTTAATATCCTCACTGTTCACCACTACCCTCCATCATCATTCTTCACACACTGCTCACCTACAATGTCCCGATTATCCCTCTTCACCTGATTTGCCACCCTAAAATTCATGTTTTTCCTTTCTCCATGATTTAGATTATCAAGTAAAAGTCTCTGTGACTCAGACTTCGCCCTGTATATCTCTCTTCTAGCCCTGCGCTTGGCAGCCAAGTACTCCTCCCTGTTACCACCAATCTTCCAATCCCGGAAAAGCCTTCTTTTCTCTTTAACTGCAGCTTCTACACCCTCATCCCACCACCAAGTTACTTTATGTCTTGGTGGGCCTCTTGTCCAACCGCATATTGCATCGGTAACTCTCAAGAGGTTGTTCTTAAGGGCCCTATACTGTTCATTAACACCTCTATCTACGGCTTCCTGTTCAGCCACCACTCTCCTCATCTCACTATAAAAGGCATCCCTTACTGACTGGTTTCCCAGCTTCCATATTTTCCTCCTAGGTACATATGTCCTTCTCATCACCCGTTCCTTAAGCACCATGTCACAAATCAACAGTTTGTGCTGCTGCACACACTCCTCGCTTCCTATAACTTTAACATCCCCACATAAAAAGAAAAATATGTACAAGATCAAGAGAATACAAACAACAGCAACCAAGATGGACCCTAGCCTGGCAAATCTGTTGTACAGGGAAAAGCTGGAAAAGCTTCCTTGGAAGAAAGGAGAGAAAGAGAGAGGTGACGACTGCAGTGTTCAGAGCCATAATGGGAGTAGATAAAATTGACAGAGAAGATCTGTTTGTTTGTTTGTATGGATGGGAGAGTAACAAGAGGACATGGAATGAAACTGAAAAACCCAACTTGCTTGAAGGATATCAAGAAATATAGGTTTCAGTATAGATGCATAGACCCATGGAATAGCCTGGACAGAGACACTATCCAGTCTAAACACTGAAGTGAGTTCAAAGCAAGATTTGACTTATTGAGAAACAGAGACAGGACCTCATGAGCATGGCTCATTCCCTGTATGTCACAACTAAGTAAATACTGTACAACTAGGTAAATCCACAAACACATATCCCCTCCATCCCCCCCTCTTCTCCCCCCATCCCCAATTTCCCCCTGCCTCCCCCCAGCAAGCCCACAACCTCTTCTAGTCAAGGTTGGGAATCCTCCAGTGTTTGTATGTTTTTTTTTTTTTGTGTGTGTTCGACTCTGGGCATAGGCTTCACAGCCTGCTATCAAGGCCCAGCAGTCCTCCTACATACCAACACCTCTAAATGTCACCACTTCGGCGCTAACACCCACCGTCCAAGCTGAATACATGCTAGGGCTGTCTCATACAGGACTGGTGTATTGGTATTAGCGGGGGTATTTTTACGACATGTCAGCGGGTCTTCTGGTAGATCAGTAAAGCTTGATTTAAAGAAATTCGAATCCTTAAATTGTTCCCTGCCCCAGCGAGGATTCGAACCTGGGTCCGTTGGGACTGCAAGCCACCTCTCTACCGATCGAGCCACCGATGTAATGTAGTCTTTATTTTAATTCATTCGTTCATTCATCATCTAATCCTACACTGCCCCATGAGGAGTGTAGGAGCCCAGGGCTAGGCAAGTTGGTCCTGACATTTAAGATGAGAGCGACCAGCCTAACTCATCCCTGAGTGGCATTACGTGACTAATAAACCACAACAATCCCTTGGATATAAACCTGCACCAGCTCAATCCAACTGAAGCGCCATAATTACTCATTAAACCACCTGGGACCAAAATATGGTTATATGATTACCACCCAGCATAGTAAATGCTTTAGGTAGTTAAATGTCCTGGTAAAAAAACCGAAAATTGCCCCAAAAGGTGAACTTGGGGCTGGCTTAGGTACCATGAAACCTTTAACATGTAAAAATATGGCCATATAATGCAGAAATCTCATAAAGCAGGAGATTCAGGGCACAAAATTCCCATGTTATGAGAGCAGTGACTTTTATATGCAGTATATACTGTATATTATATATATTTACTTGTTAGACTTCCACTTGATTTTTAAATTCATGCATGTACTGTAGTCACTTAGCTAATAACTACAGGAATAATTCTCTCACTGTCAATTTCACCATTCTCCAAAAGTAATTCATAACAGAATCGAAAGTATTGTGAACGTCTACTATAAAGCCGTTTGATATTCTGCCAAAAAAAGACAGAGTACTGTAACTAAAAAAGGTCAGAGGTCGCCATGCACTCCAATGTCACAGCTATGCATATAAAATCACTAAGTTTTGTGACTTCTCATGCAAGCTGGCAACACTGGCATGCTGCACGGGCAAGTGTAGCTCCGCTCAGCTGGCGCCAGGTAGTCTGGGCTTTGCGTTGGTGGGCATGATTGGTGGTGTGTGGGAACAGAAGGGAGGTTGAAAAATTCTATTTCCCTCCATGGAGTTGGTTGATGTCATAAAAAAATCAGAAATTGCTTTAATTAAGCCTGATTTCTTTGCTTTATCAGACAATGACAGATGTTAGCTTATACGGTGTCGGATACTTGGAACAAAATCAACATGAAAAGTGTTGGGGTGTTTTTGGGTATGTTGGTATTCATGGAAACTCTGTTTTAGGCTGTTCATGGGAATTTTGAGGAGTTTACTCACTTACCCAGAGTTGGGTTATGAGGAACTTTATTTTACAATGAACAGCCATGGGATTGTATATCCTTATCTCATTCCAACACTCACATTAAACAAAATTTTTAGACAGCCTTGCATTCTTTTACATGTTTCACTATAATCACATACTCTATAAACAGCATTCGGCAGCTTCCCATCCGCACCATACATCCACAATATAATCCTTCTCAGTTTACCATGTAAGATTTTTCCAGACGCACAAATACCAGTAGACTATAGCACCAGTTGAGCAGGGCAGTACTCCCAGGGTGGACAGAAAGCTGATGACAGGGAGAGCTGGTGCTCTCATTTCATCAGCCCTCGGGACTAGTTTCTGACCATCCCACTTTGCTGTACATTTTCAGTGTTTTGTAACACAGAGAGTAGGCCAGCATACTCTCCAATACAAGTTTCTCTAACTGTCAACAATAAACTACATGCACATTACACACTACACTTCCTATTCAAATTGAAAAAAAAAAAAAAGTGGTGTCATTGAACTAAGCCTCGGACCATCCGCCCCTCTCTCAATGACGACTCAACGAGTTGCCAGGAACCACGGTCTGACTCACTTCTTCATTTCTGCAAAATTCGCAGCCTTTCCACTAACTTTCTCTCTGTTGAGTACCACCTTTCCTCCTCTAAACTTCACCTTCTCTTCATAAATAAGACTCAGCTGTCTGAGGCAACTGATGGCAAACCCATTTCTGTATCCTCCTACTTTCTCTATACTCATTTCAAAGTTAAAGGTGGCTCTTGTGTATATGAATGCAACGACTTATCATGCACTCGTGTTCTTGAACTTGATACTTCTGAATTCTCTACTCTTTGGCTTTGGCTTTCCTGTCATTCACTGACAATATATCTGTTCTGTTTACTTATCCCCTAATTCTACTGACTATGAAAAATTCTTCAACGATCTTACTTCTACGATGGAACACATCCAATCTGTTTCTCCTTTCTCTGAAATCTACATTCTAGGAAATTTCAATGTTCAACACCAGCTTTGCCTCTCCTCTCCTTTCACTGATTCACATGGTGAACAAGCCTACATCTTTTCTATCCTTAATGGCCTAGAGCAGCTTATACAGCACCATACCCGTATCTCTGGCCGCCCTGGAAGGAGTTCGAAACTTGACCTCTTCCTTACTACTAATCCTTCTGCTTACATTGTTCATCTTTCCTCTTTGTTTGGATCCTCTGAGCCCAACCTTATTACCTTAACCTGTCCTATCGCTCCAGTATGGCCTGTGGACCCTACAAAGAAATGTTAGTTGTGTAACTCTGGAGCTGCTGACTGGGAGGCCCTAAGGCAGTACTTCTTTGATTTTCCCTGGAATGATTATTGCTTCCATGGCCAGAAGCTATCTAAGTGTGTTTCACACATTACGGAGGTTATTCTCTCAGGCATGGAAGCATACATTCCTTTCTCATATCCTTTGACTAATGCAAAAAAAAACTTGATTTAATCATGCTTGTTCTAATGCTGTCCACAACAAGGAGAGGGCCTATAAAAGGTACTGGAACCAATCCACTCCTGAATCACATCATTCTTATGTTTCTGCCCAGAATCATCCTCAGTCTGTTCTTCATTCAGCTAAAAATAATTTCATCCATACTAAATGCTCTCAACTTTCCAACTCGATTTCTTCCTGCTCCTTCTGGCAACTTGCCAAAAACCTTTCTAACAGCTTTACCTCATCATCCTTCCCTTCTCTTTTCTACTCTGATGGCTCTGTAGCTATTTCTTCTACTGATAAAGCAGTTCCCAATGCTCTGACTTTCTCTTCCAATTCCACCTTAAATAATTCCAGTGCTGTTCCTCCATCACTTCTCCCCTCCGACTTCCTCATGGCTGATATTAAAATATCTGCCATAATTGGCCTCACTACTAACGAGGAATATGGTGTGATGGGGTCCCTCCTGTTGTCCTCAAGAACTGTGCTTCTGTGCTTACACCCTGCCTAGGTAAACTCTTTTGCCTTTGTCTATCAACTTATACCTCCCCTTCTTGCTGGAAATTTGCTCTCACTGAGCCTGTCCCAAACAAGGGTGACCATTCCCAACCCTCTAACTATTGCCCAACTGCTTTAACATCCAGTGTCTCAAAAGTTTTCAAGTCTGTTCTTATCAGAAAAATTTTAAAGCATCTTTCCTATCACAACGTTCTTTCTGATCGACAGTATAGATACCATCAAGGACACTCCACTCGTGGTCTTTTCACCTAACTTTCAGACTCCTGGTCATCCTCCTTTCGGGACTTTGGCGAAAGCATTTCCTTTGCACTTTACATCTCAAATGCTTTCGATTGAGTCTGGCATAAATCTTTAATTTCCAAACTTCCCTCTTATGGTTTCTGTCCTTCTATGTGTGCCTTCATCTATAGCTTCCTTCTGGTAGTTCTATTTACTGTTGTAGATGGCCACCATTCCTCTCCTAGATCCATCAACAGTTATGTTCCTCAGGAATCTGCCCTATTACCAACTCTCTTCCTTTTATTCATCAATGACCTTCTAAGCTGTACATCTAACCCTGTCTACTCACACGCTGATGATTACGCCCATCACCTTTCCATTCGGTTCCCGCAACTTCCATCTCAGCAGTTACTTCAACAAACAAGGGATAAGGCTATGGCACACCTAATGTCTGACTTGGCTCATAACTCTGACTGGCATAAAAGCAATCTTGTTTTTAATGCATCAAAGACTCAGTTCTTACACCTATCACCCTGACAAAATGTTCCACAAAAGTACCCACAAATGTTTAATAATATCCAGCTCAATCCTGCATCATCTTTAAACATACTTGGGATTTCATTCTCTCCCAGGATTTATCCTGGAAAGATCATATTACATCTCTCGTAAAATCTGATTCTAAGAGATTAGGTGTACTAAGCCAACTCATTACCTTCCTTACCCCAGCATAGTTGCTGACTTTATACACGGGTTTTATTCACCCCTGTGTAGAATACAACTCATGTGTTGGGAGGTTCCCCACACAGCTCTTCTCAACAAGGTGGACTCAAAGGCCTTTCATCTAATTAACTCTCCTCCTCTCACTGGCTCCCTGCAACCTCAGTCTCTTCGCCGTACGGTTGCATCTTCATCTCTTTTCTGTCACTACATCAATGGTCACTGCTCCACTGAATCGTCTGCTAGCATCCCTACACCTCTACGACGGACGCGTAGCGCCCATCTCCAGTCGAACAGGGCAGTACTCCCAAGGTGGATGGAAAGCTGAAGACAAGGAGAGCTGGAGCTCCCGTTTCATCAGCTCTCAGGACTAGTTTCCAACCATCAGCCATTGCTGAACTTTTTCAGTGTTTCAGTTACACGGAGAGTAGGCCAGCATGCTCTCCAATACAAGTTTCTCTAAATGTCACCACTAAATTGCATGCACAGTACACACTACACAACCTTTTGAAAATTCAGAAAAAATGGCAAAAACTAACAGTGCCTCAGGGTCCCCAGGGGGAGGGGGACCACAAATGCCCCGCCCATCTGCCCCAATCCCAGTGATGACTCATGCCTGGAACCACTGTCTGACACACTTCTTCATTTCTGAAACATTCGCGGCCTTTCATCAAATTTTCTTTCCGTGGAACACCACCTCTCCTCCTCTAAACCTCACCTTTTCTTCTTAACGGAGACTCAGCAGTCTGAGGCAACTGACAGCAAACCCTTTTCTGTATCCTCCTACTTTCTCTATACTCATTTCAAAGCCAAAGGTGGCTGTTGTGTATATGTACACAACAACCTATCTTGCTCTCATGTTCCTGAACTTGATTCTTCTGAATTCTCTACTCTCTGGCTTTGGCTCTCCTGTCATTCTCTGACTAAATATATATGCGCTGTTTACTTATCGCCTAATTCTACAGACTATCAAAAATTCTTCGACTATCTTACTTCTACAATGGAACACATTCTATCCATTTTTCCTTTCTCTGAAATCTCCATTCTTGGAGATTTCAATGTTCACCACCACCTTTGGCTCTCCTCTCCTTTCACTGATCCACCTAGTGAACAAGCCTACACCTTTTCTATCCTTAATGACCTAGAGCACCTTTTCTATCCTTAATGACCTAGAGCAGCTTGTACAGCACCCTACTCGTATCCCTGATCGCCTTGGAGAGACCTCCAACATACTTGACCTTTTCCTTACAACTAATCCTTCTGCTTACACTGTTAATCTTTTCTCTCCGTTGGGCTTCTCCGATCATAACCTTATTATCTTAACCTGTCCTATTGCTCCGGTCAGCCTGGGGATCTTCCAAACAAACATTGTCTGTGGCACTTTGGAGCTGCGGACTGGGAGGCCCTCAGGCAGTACTTCTTTGATTTTCCCAGGAATGATTATTGCTTCCATGGCCGGGAGCCATCTACGTGTGCCTTACGCATTACGGAGGGTATTCTCTCGGGCATGGAAGCATACATTCCTTTCTCATATCCTACGTCTAATGCAAAAAAGCCTTGGTTTAATCACACTTGTTCTAATGCTGTCCGCAACAAGGACAGGGCCTACAAAAGGTACCGGAGCCAACCCACCCCTGAATCACATCTTTTTTATGTTTCTGCCCGGAATTGTGCTAAGTCTGTTCTTCGTTCTGCTAAAAATAATTTCATCCGCACTAAATGTTCCCAACTCTCCAACTCAAATTCTTCTCTCCTTCTGGTACCTTGCCAAAAACCTTTCTAACAACTTTACCTCCTCATCCTTTCCTCCTCTTTTCTATTCTGATGGCTCTGCAGCTATTTCTTCTACTGATAAAGCCGATCTCTTTGCTCAAACTTTCTCCTCCAATTCTACCTTAGACGATTCCGGTGCTATTCCTCCATCACTTCTCCCCTCTGACTTCTTCATGGCTGACATTAAAATTTCTTCAGCTGATGTATTTTCAGCCATCACTGGCCTCAATACTAACAAGGCATATGGTCCTGATGGGGTCCCTCCTGCTGTCCTCAAGAACTGTGCTTCTATTCTTATACCCTGCCTAGGTAAACTCTTTCGCCTTTGTCAATCAACTTGTACCTTTCCTTCTTGCTGGGAGTCTGCTCTCATTTAGCCAGTCCCAAAGAAGGGTGACCATTTCCAGCCCTCTAACTATCGTCCAATTGCTTTAACATCCTGTGTCTCGAAAGCGTTTGACTCTATTCTGAACAGAAAAATCTTAAAAGCATCTTTCCTATCACAACCTTCCTTTTGATCGTCAGTATGGGTTCCGTCAGGGACGCTCCACTGGCGATCTTCTCACCTACCTTTCAGACTCCTGGTCATCCTCCTTTCGGGACTTTGGTGAAAGCTTCGCCATTGCGCTTGACATCTCAAAGGCTTTCGATCGAGTCTGGCATAAATCTTTAATTTCTAAACTGCCCTCTTATGGTTTCTAACCTTCTATCTGTGCCTTCATCTCTAGCTTCCTTTCTGGTCGTTCTATAGCCGCTGTTGTAGACGGCCATCGTTCTTCTCCTAGATCTATCAACAGTGGTGTTCCTCAGGGTTCTGTCCTATCACCAACTCTCTTCCTTTTATTCATCAATGACCTTCTAAGCTGTACATCTAACCCTATCCACTCATACGCTGATGATTCCACCCTTCACCTTTCCATTCGGTTCCCGCAACACCCATCTCAGCAGTTACTTCAACAAACAAGGGATGAGGCTATGGCACACCTAATGTCTGACTTGGCTCGTATATCTGACTGGGGAAAAAATAATCTTGTTGTTTTTAATGCATCAAAGACTCAGTACTTGCTCCTATCAACCAGACAAAACCTTCCACAGGAGTACCCGCTTATGTTTAATAATGTCCAGCTCGTTCCTACATCATCCTTGAACATGCTTGGGGTTTCATTCACTCGGGATTTATCTTGGAAAGTACATATTACATCTCTTGTGAAATCTGCTTCCAAGAGATTAGGTGTGCTAAGCCAACTCCAAACCTTCTTTACCCCTACACAGATGTTGACTTTATACATGAGTTTTATCCACCCCTGTTTGGAGTACAACTCTCATGTGTGGGAAGGATCCCCATATATAGCCCTTCTCAACAGGGTGGAGTCAAAGGTTTTTCGTCTCATTAACTCTCCTCCTCTTACTAGCTCCCTTCAACCTCTGTCTCTTTGCCGAACTGTTCCATCTTTATCTCTTTTCTATTGCTACTTAAATGGCCACTGTTCCTCTGAACTGTCTACTTGCATCCCTCCTCTACGACGGGCACGTAGTACCCGTCTAGCAACAACCTTTCATCCCTTTCTGTCCAACTCTCTAATGCAAGAGTTAACCGTTACTCCCAGTCCTTCATTTATGCAACTGGTCAACTCTGGAACTGTCTTCCTCTGCCTGTATTTCCTACTTCCTATAATCTCCAGTCTTTCAAACGAAGTGTGTCCAGGCATCTCGTAATGAACGGATCTTGAATTTGGCTCTCTTTTGTTTTGTTTTTGTATATTCTTGGAAGGAACGGTTTGCGGGCTCATGGCCTTTGGTTCCTTGTGCATTAAAAGAAAAAAAAAAAAAAAAAAAAAAAAACTCCCATCCTTTTTCTGTCCAAATCTCTAATGGAATAGTTAAGTGTTACTCCCAATCCTTCATTTATCCAACAGGTCAACTCTGGAACTCCCTTTGTCTGTACTTCCTACTTCCTATGATCTCCAGTCTTACACAGTGTGTCCAGGCATCTCGAAATGAACGGATCTTGAATTTGGCTCTGTTGTATTGTTTTTGTTTTTCTCTTGTAAAGAACAGTTTGTAGGCTCTTGGCCTTTAGCTCCTTCTTCCCTGCATAAAAAAAAAAAAAAAAAAAAAAAAAAAGGACTTCACAGTCCTTTTAAGAAGCTTTCTCCACCATCTGTCTCATTGCAAATACTGTATTTCATTCACACATCCCCTTCCATTCCTAAACCCACCATGGTTATTACTCACTAAGCATTCTGGTACAAACACTGAGGGAAGGCAGTCTCTCAATCGGTAGAGAGGTGGCCTGCAATCCTACGAAACCCAGGTTCAAATCCCCACAGGGGTAGGGAACAGTTTAAGAATTTGAATTTCATAAAATCAGATGTTACTGATTTACCAGAAGACCCGCCGACATGTCGTATATGACAGCCCTAGCATGTATTCAATATGGAGGGTGGGTGTTAGCGCCGAAGTGGTGACATGTAAAGGTGTATGGTATGTAGGAGGACTACTGGGCCTTGGGAGCAGTCTATGAAGCCTATGCCCAGAGTTGGATAGATTTAAAAAAATAAATAAATTTAAAAAAAAAAATCATTTTTGCATATACTTCTCAAACAATACAGCAGACTTATAGCAGGATAATTTTTACACCCTCTTTGATCCTCCTTGCTAAGGACTTTCTCAGCCATCTTCCTCTGAATTGGTACAGTTTCATTCATCTAAGCTTTCTTACATATTTCTAATTAACAATTCATTCCACTTTCTCAGCTAGATTTGATCATCTCTGCATACAATTTATCAGTACCTGATGACTTCCCATTCTTTTATCACTTCACAGCATTCTGGACTTTTGCCAGTGTCAAGTTTTCAGGTACCACATCCCTTCCTGGCTCACCACCAAAAACATTCATGTTTACTACTGCTCTGCTCTAATCATTCCAAATGATCAACCTTTCAAAATATTTCATCCATCTGCTTCTTACTTCACTTTGATTTGTTAGTATTCTTCCACACTCACCCCTCACACCTTCACTCTTTTTTCCACCCATATTTCTATATTTTTGCACCATTTTTCAAAACTTTCACACAGTTTTATTTGTTTACCTTCATGTTTCATTAAAAATCATCATTTACACTTCTTTTCTTCATGTTGCCAACCTCTTCAAGTGTTTCTTATACACAGTCTGTTCCCTCATCCTTTTATTTTTTTATTTTTTATTTTTTTTGCATCCCCACTAGTGTCTTCTTTCTTTATTCCTCCACTGCTCTTTTAACCTCTGCATTTCACCAAGCTGTACAGTAGACCTTCATTTGTACAGTTAATTCTTTCATGAAAGCTACCACAAAAACTGAATCACTGAAACCATTGTGTTAGGAAGAATTCCGCCACCGTATTCCCTGCGTGTCGTAAAAGGCGACTAAAAGGGGCAGGGTGAGGGGACTAGGGACCCCCTCCTCTGTTTTTAGGGTGAGGAGACTGTAGCACCAGTCGAGCAGGGCAGTGCTCCCAGGGAGGATGGAAAGCTGATGACAGGGAGAGCCGGAGCTCCCGTTTCATCAGCCCTCAGGACTTGTTCCTGACCATCCATCCTCCTTTGCTGAACTTTTTCAGTGTCTCAGTTACACAGAGAGTAGACCAGCATGCTCTCCTATACAAGTTTCTCTAACTATCAACACCAAACTACATACACGCTACACACTACACTTCCTTTTCAAAATTCTCAAAATGGCGTACAAAAATCATGCCT
>JAGKTI010005681.1:22782-43864 GCA_018397915.1 Birgus latro | reverse complement strand
TATATATATATATATATATATATATATATATATATATATATATATATATAAAATAAGGTAACTGATAGTGCCATACAACTGGAATTGGCTAATTATCATGGAAACATCCAACCTGCACTCGTTCGCTAATTTCCCCTGCTTTTTTTCCCCGTGAAATATGCCGTATGAGCTACTCTCGTAATATAAATGTATATGAAAAAGGAAGGGAGAAGCCTGAGTGATATTTATATTCACCTAGAACTACCTAATTTATTATGTATTGTCTAGATTTCCTACGACTTATTTCTTAGTATATACATTAGCAGCTGACATTTTCAACTCTTGGCTACCGAGATACGGTCAGGTCAGTTCGCTATCGTGTTTCATGGTGAAATGACCCACCTCCATTTCTGCCGCTTTTGCACCTACTAAACATCGTGTGGAAAGCGGTAAAGGACTGTAGATATATATAAGTGTAATAAAGTACTAGAAATAATAAAGTGTGAGTGTGTATATGAGTAAGAAATGACATAATACAAGCGGCGAATTAGCGCGAGTGGGATGCTCGTACGCGCTCGTATTTTACATTGCTTTCAGTGTTTTTTTTTTTTTTTTTTAAAGTATGGATTCCAAACTACTTGGAAATTATTGAATAGTGTTTCTAGTGATAATATCTGGCAGTGATATTCAGATTAGGGGATGTTGGGAAGTGTAAAGTGGAGACTTAGTTACCCAACATCAGAAGTCTCCACAAGTCCTACGGTAGTCGACGAGTGCTGAAAAAAAAACATCCCAGGAGAAAGCTGAAGGTATGTGCCATATGCATATATAATTATAATATTCTAGGACTAATAACTGATTTTTGGCAAATATTTTTAAAAAGTCAGTCGGAGCGTGAATATCCCCGCGGGAATGACACGGCGTGTCTCCAACAACCCCGCGGTGTAGGGGTTAATGACCTGAAAGAGAAAGTAATAAAGTAAAATGAGTGATCAAATAAATAAATAAGGCATGACATTATGTATGGGTACACTGAGTTAATGGGGCATCTGTAGACAGAATGCAGAAAGTGCACAGTGTGGATGTTCAAGAGTAGTGTAGCAGCCTTGCCTGGCACTTTTAAGGCAGGCAGCAGTCAATCAGGCCCCAGCTCCATTCACTCCACTGTGACAGGAAACTTTCCCATGCGGAACAATACACAAGTTACCTCTTGAAGCAGTGAACCCTCATACATTAGAAAAAAAAAAGGTGGTCAACTAACAGGGACCCTCGGTGATCCACACTCCATCACAGGTCGAAAGTGAGAGTAGTGACCGTTAACTAAAAGCTATCTACGCAGATCCCAGTCTGTACTTATACTACTGTATGTGCATTTAACAAATCTGTTCAATATATAATGACATGACGTGATGGATGTACGGCTATTTAAAGTTTACGGACTGTATTGTAGACAAGAGGGGAACGAACTTTCATGTAGCTAGTAAAAGTGAACAATTCTTCAATCTTTATCAAAGTACTGTAAGGGCATCAATACTTTTGCTTTTCATGTGATCCTCTGAATGGTTTGTTTACCGCCAACTCTATGGACAGTGCTGCCAAATAGAAAACTCCAAAAGCACTAACTTCAACTTTAAAAAACACTAAACTGTAGTGCTACACTGTTACACCCATATCAGTTAGGAGTGATTCATTCATTCATTCATTCATTCATTCATTCATTCATCATTCATTCATTCATCCATCCATCATCTACTCAAGTGTTGCCCCATAAGGAGCATAGAAGCTCAGGGCTAGGCAAGTTAGTCCCGACATTTAAGATGAGAGTGACCAGCCTCACTCATCCCTAAGTGGCATTACATGACCAATAAACCCCAACCATCCCTTGGATATAAACCTGCACCAGCTCAAACCGATTGGAGTGCCTTAACTGCCCATGGAATCACCAGGTGCCATATCTGGTTATATGGTTACCACCCAGCATAACAAACGGTGCCCTGGTGTACAGGAAACCATTTGGCTTGTCACTCAGTGTAAAGCCACCATCATCTACTCAAGTGTTGCCCGATAAGAAGCGTAGAAGCTCAGGGCTAGGCAAGTTAGTCCCGACATTTAAGATGAGAGTGACCAGCCTCACTCATCCCTAAGTGGCATTACATGACCAATAAACCCCAACCACCCCTTGGATATAAACCTGCACCAGCTCAAACCGATTGGAGTGCCTTAACTGCCCACTGAATCACCAGGTGCCATATCTGGTTATATGGTTACCACCCAGCATAACAAACGGTGCCCTGGTGTACAGGAAACCATTTGGCTTGTCACTCAGTGTAGAGCCACCCATAGACAGAAGGAAGAGGAAGGAAAGAAAGACAGATGAGGAAGGATGGAAAGAGGGAAGGAAGCAAGGAAATATAAATGACTTCTGGGGAAAACAAAATGTCCCTGTGGGTGTGTTGGTTGCAGAGAAATGGGTGGAATATGTCATCAATGTTATAAGAGTAAGTGATAGGATATTAGTAGTGAAAATTTTGGTCGGGCAGAAACTGGTTTCAGTTATGTCGGCATATGCTCCACAGGTGGGATTGGATGACTCAGAGAAGGATAGATTTTGGGATGATTTAATACGTGTAGTGAGTGGTATGGGTGATGATGAGGTAGTGGTTCTGGGAGGGGATTTAAATGGTCATGTGGGTGAAGCAGCTCAAGGTTATGAAGGAGTCCATGGAGGATGTGCGTATGGTGTGAGGAATGCGGAAGGGGAAAGAATACTCGAGTTTGGGGAGACTATGGACATGATTGTGTGCAACACAGATTTTAGAAAAAGAGTGAGTAGATTGATTACGTATGAATCCGGGGGAAATAGTAGTCAGATAGATTATTTTCTGGTCAGGAGGGTTGATAGGAGATAAGTGAGGGATGTTAAACTTATAGGAAGAGAGGAGTGTGTGCAGCAGCACAAACTGTTGATTTGTGACATGGTGCTTAAGGAACGAGTGATGAGAAGGAGGACATATGTACCTAGGAGGAAAATATGGAAGCTGGGAAACCAATCAGTAAGGGATGCCTTTTATAGTGAGATGAGGAGAGTGGTGGCTGAACAGGAAGCCGTAGATAGAGGCGTTAATGAACAGTATAGAGCCCTTAAGAACAACCTCTTGAGAGTTACCGATACAATATGCGGTTGGACAAGAGGCCCACCAAGACATGAAGTAACATGCTGGTGGGATGAGGGTGTAGAAGCTGAAGTTAAGGAGAAAAGAAGCCTTTTCCGGGAATGGAAGAATGGTGGTAACAGGGAGGAGTACTTGGCTGCCAAGCACAGGGCTAGAAGAGAGGTATACAGGGCGAAGTCTGAGTCACAGAGACTTTTACTTGATAATCTAAATCAGGGAGAAAGGAAAAATATAATTTTTAGGGTGGCAAATCAGGTGAAGAGGGATAATTGGGACATTGTAGGTGAGCAGTGTGTGAACAATGATGATGGAAGGGTAGTGGTGAGCAGTGAGGATATTAAAGATGCATGGAGAGAGCATTATAGCCGATTATTGAATGAGGAGTTTGATTGGGATACAGAAGGTTTGGAGCCTGCTGATCCAGTGTTTGGCCCTTGGCCTTTGATTGATGCTGCTACTGTGAGTCAGGCAATAGGCAGGATGCGGGTGGGGAAGGCGGCAGGTGTGTCTGGGTTGACTGCCGAAATGAAGGCCTCAGGAGATACTGGGGTGAGGTTAGTCACTGACCTGATAAATAGGATTATATATGAGTGTGTTGTCCCAGATGACTGGCTGAGGAATGTAATTGTAAATGTGTACAAAGGAAAGGGTGATGCCCTGGAAAGGGGAAATTACAGAGGTATAAAGCTCTTGGATCAGATAATGAAAGTAATGGAGAGAGTTCTAGAAGGTATGATTAGAAAAAGAGTGACTGTCGATGAGATGCAGTTTGGGTTTATGCCAGGCAGGGGGACCACTGATGCCATATTCATTGTTCGACAGCTTCAGGAAAAATATATTGGAAAGAAAAGGGAATTGTATTTTGTTTTTGTTGATTTGGAAAAGGCCTTTGACACAGTCCCTAGAGAGGTGGTGAAGTGGGCAATGAGAAAGCTAGGGTTGGAAGAGTGGCTGGTTAGGGTGGTTATGGCCATGTACGTCGGTGCTCGCACCCAGGTAAGAGTGAATGGAGCTTTGAGTGATGAGTTTTCCGTAAGTGTTGGTGAGCATCAGGGGTCAGTTTTGAGTCCCTTGTTGTTTATCATGGTGCTGGAAGCCCTCTCACGTGACTTCAGAGATGGACTCCCATGGGAGATGTTGTATGCTGATGATTTGGTGTTGATTGCAGAGAATGAAAAGGAGGCGGAGGAAAGATTTAAGAAGTGGAGAGATGGTATGGGGTACAAGGGCTTAAGGGTAAATGCAGATAAAACAAAAGTGATGATATCTAGGGTTGGTGGCGGTACAATCAGAGAAGTGGGAGAGTGGCCATGTGCAGTTTGCCACAAGGGTGTGGGAAGCAATTCCATCTTGTGTAGTGTTTGTGATAAGTGGGTGCACAAGAGATGTAGTGGTATTACAGGTAGACTGCGAGATGATGCTGATTTTATGTGTGCGGCGTGTCAGGGAGAGAAGGTGGAGATTGTTAGGCGTGAGAGGGTGGAACTTGCAGGTGAGTCTCTTGAGTGTGTGGAGGAGTTTCGTTATTTGGGAGACATGTTATGTGCCGGAGGTGGGGCTGGAGTTAGCTTGGTTGCTAGGGTGAGAAGTGGTTGGAAGAAGTTCAGGGAGCTGTTGCCTCTCCTGACATTGAGAGGACTCCCCTTACGTGCTAAGGGGTCTTTGTATGCAGCATGTGTTAGGAGTGTGATGCTGTTTGGTAGTGAGACCTGGGCAGTAAAGGAAGAGGATATTCGCAGGTTTAAACATACAGAAATGACAATGATTAGGTGGATGTGCAGTGCGTCCCTGCGTGCAAGGCCTGGGGGGGCTGGGTTTACGATGGAAGAGTTGAGAGGTAGGATGGGACTGGAGTGTATTGGTCTTGTGATGAGGAGATGTAGGCCGAGGTGGTTTGGACATGTGGAGAGGATGGGGGATGATAATGGGGTACAGAGGGTGAGAAGTGTTAATATTGGGGGAGGGGTNTGGGTGCACAAGAGATGTAGTGGTATTAGAGGTAGACTGCGAGATGATGCTGATTTCATGTGTGCGGCGTGTCGGGGAGAGCAGGTGGAGATTGTTAGGCGTGAGAGGGTTGAACTTGCAGGTGAGTCTCTTGAGTGTGTGGAGGAGTTTCGTTATTTGGGAGACATGTTATGTGCCGGAGGTGGGGCTGGAGTTAGCTCGGTTGCTAGGGTGAGAAGTGGTTGGAAGAAGTTCAGGGAGCTGTTGCCTCTCCTGACATTGAGAGGACTCTCCTTACGTGCTAAGGGGTCTTTGTATGCAGCATGTGTTAGGAGTGTGATGCTGTTTGGTAGTGAGACCTGGGCAGTAAAGGAAGAGGATATTCGCAGGTTTAAACGTACAGAAATGACAATGATTAGGTGGATGTGCAGTGCGTCCCTGCGTGCAAGGCCTGGGGGGGGCTGGGTTTACGATGGAAGAGTTGAGAGGTAGGATGGGACTGGAGTGTATTGGTCTTGTGATGAGGAGATGTAGGCCGAGGTGGTTTGGACATGTGGAGAGGATGGGGGATGATAATTGGGTACAGAGGGTGAGAGGTGTTAATATTGGGGGAGGGGTTGGGAGGGGTAGACCGAGAAAGACATGGGATGAGGTCATTAAGTGTGACTTAAGGGTTAAGGGACTGAACAGGGAGGCTGCCAGGGATCGAGCAGCGTGGAGAGCCGCCATTAGGTGACCAAGGCCGACGCATGCAAGCATGTTGGAGCCTTCAAAAACGAAACAAAACGATTAACATTCTAAGTGCAAATTAAAAATTGCATTCAGCATGAAAAAGAGGGGGGGGGGAAAGTAAAAATGTGCAAATTCAAAAATGCTTTCACTATGAATAGAAAAAGACAAAGTAAAATAGGTTAATCATCATCGCTGTTACGGTCCTGATCCTGACCATCAGAGCTGTTTTCAATCCATCCATCCATCCATACATCATCCAATCCTACGTTGCCCCATGAGGAGCGTAGGAGCCCGGGGCTAGGCAAGTTGGTCCTGACATTTAAGATGAGAGTGACCAGTCTCACTCATCCCTGAGTGGTATAACATGAGTAAGAAAACCCAACCACCCCTTGGATATAAACCTTCAATGGCTCAATCCAAATGGAGTGCCATAATTACCCACTAAACCACCAGGTGCCATAATTTGGTTATATGGTTACCATACAGAATGGTAAATGGTTTCCTGGTGTACAGGAAAATATCTGGCTTGTCACTCACTGTAGAGTCACCCATAGGCAGAAGGAAGAGGAAAGAATGGAGGAAAGAACGACGGAAGAGAGAGTGTAAAGTCACCCGTAGGCAGAAAGACAAGAAAAGCACGAAGTAAAGACAGACAGAGGAGGAAGGAAGGAAAGAAGGAAGGAGGAGGGGAAAGGGCAGACACCCAAGAGCAGCACTACATCGAGTGAGTGGATGCTGAGCGCCCCCACCTACCACACAGCTGTTCTCAAAACCTGAGAAATCTTCATCTTCAAAACCAGAGAACTCGTCATCGCTGTTACTGTCCGTGCTGGAGCTCTCACTTTCACTTTCTTCATACAGCATGCCGTCTTCAGTACCATCAACAGCATTATTTATTCCACATTTCTTGAACGACTGTATTACTATATCCTTTTCAACGGCACCCTATGATGTCTGAACCCACTGGCACACCTGCGAAATAATAGGCCGCTTCATACGTCCTGTTGGCATCAGCCCCTGTGTTGGAGTAGCCATCCACTTATTCCACTCCTGACACAAGAGAGCTTTGAGGGGTATATTTATTGACACATCCATAGGTTGTAATTGGGATGTCACTTCACCCAGAATTACAGCATTGTATTGTAACTTTCCAACCTCTTTTTTGCTTCAGTTATGCGAGTTCTGAAATGGTCGAATACCAACAAGGACGGTTTCTTTAGCAATCCACCAGGACACTTTGCCCACACTTTTTCCATCCAAATTTTCATGCCATCTTCATTCATCCAACCCTTTGGATGGATATGAACATAGATACCGTAGGTATTTTATCCTTGGGAATGGTTCTTCTCTTAAATATTAACATACCTGCAATTTTATTCCATTGGCAGTACATACTAACACAGCAGTATAATGGGACTTTTCATGCCCAGTTGTTTTAATGGTTACAGTATTTGTCCCTTTTATATCCACAGTTCTGCTGGATGGTACATCAAGAACTTCATCCATGTTTATTAGTCCTAGTTTGAACTTTGTTTCTTTCCTTGCATGAATGATAAACCTGTGAAATGTAATTAGTTTCTCTTCACACTCCTGGGGCATTTTCTGTGCTATTCTCATTCTCACATGCATTTGTAACAGGTGTGACTTCATAAATCTGTGACACCAGGAAGAAGTACCCTTGAAATCATTTTGTCCACTGCTTTTTTGCAATTTTCCTTTCTTCCAAAATAATAATTTTTGTTGACACTGAAATTTCCAAGTTCCTTTGGTCATGTATCCTATTCTTCAGCTGTTCTTCCCACTGCAGCCACTTAACACCTCCCTTATGACATGAACGTTCTGTTTGCCCTAATGTTGTCAGTTTCTCCTCTGTTCTCAGTTGGCAGCTCCCCAACTTGCCTTGCAGCAGCTCTGTTTCCATGCTGTTTTATGTATTCAATGATCATAAGTTTGAAACTGGCTGTATATGGCAATCGTTTCTGTCTGGATGCTAGGGAGGGGGCTACAGACAGGAACATTTGTTATAAGATCTGGACAGACAATGACCCTAATCCTGTTTAATTTTCTTTTTGTAGCCTATGGTGCCTTGTCAGTAAGAGCAAGTCTGTCTCAGTCAAAGCTCAGTCCATTTGTTGGTTGGGGAAATTTACGTTTAACTTGCCGGTTCATTCTGTTAACAAAAAATAACTCTGTGTCTGGAATAATACCACTCACGGGTGTGCACCAGCGGAAATTCATCTCCTAAATGGATTTGTCTGCTAAACTTAGTATCATAAATAATGAAATGGTAGGTGGGGGCACTCGCCATCCACTCACTCGATGTAGTGCTGCTCTTAGGTGTCTGCCCTTTCCTCTCCTCCATCCTTCTGTCCTTCAATCCTCTTCTGTCTTTCTTTCCTTCATTCTTTCCTTGTCTTTCTGCATATGGGTGACTTTACACTCCCTCTTCTGACTTTCTTGCCTTCATTCTTTCCTCGTCCTTCTGCCTGTGGGTGACTCTACACTGAGTGATAAGCCAAATGGTTTCCTGTACACCAGGAAACCATTTACTACGCTGGGTGGTAACCATATAACCAAATTTTGGCACCTGGTGGTTTAGTGAGTAATTACGACACTCCAATCGGATTGAGACGGTGAAGGTTTATATCGAAGGGGTGGTTGGGGTTTATTGCTCATGTAATGCCATTCAGGGATGAGTGAGGCTGGTAACTCTCATCTTGGGTGTCAGGACCAACTTGCCTGGCCCCGGGCTCCTGCGCTCCTCTGTGGGGCGGCGTAGGATTGGATAATGAGTGAATGAACATAAGTAACTGCAAAGAAGTACCAGTTTCCTTTGCTTTAAATAAAGAGAACAGTAGAATATGACATCAGAGTTACAAAGGAATTTTCATCAAACTTGGTAACACTGCTGTTTGGTAGCTGGCGTGTCAGGCACCCGCCGCACCAAAACACACGCCATATGGTGGTTGTTTCAAGTGGTTTGACATTTTTTCTCTGGAATTTCAGATTCTCCACAGATACAGCATGACACGATACAGATAGTGACAAATTAGAAATCAAAGTGCTATTGTTTCTAATTAAATAAACTCGTTAAGAGCGACACAGTAAGTATCCAACGACACATCGCGGTAAGGTAGGTGGAAGTCCTGCAACCTCATGTTCTTGTTAGGCTAGGCCGAGACCTTGTTTTATCCAAATTTTCTCCAGAAAACTAGGTGCGTGTTATGCACCAAAGGCTATGCCCTGGGAATACGTTACACTGGATATTCCCATGTGAGTTTTGATGTCTAAATAGGAATGGAATGGAATATGAAGTTTAGGCCGAAGGTCAAGCACTGGGACCTGAGAGGTCATTCAGCGCTTTGATGAATGAAGTATGAAAGATGATAGTTTAAAAGAGTGAGTTTAAAAATGGAGAAAACTACTATACAATAATTATACAAAATCGTAGGTAAAATGAAAACAGATGTAGACAGCAAGCCCTAAAACATAACTATGACAACACTAATCATAGCTTGCAGTACAGCCCTGTCTCCTTTAAAAATGCCATAAGGCTAGAAACATTTGCCCTATTACCCAAAACAACTGATAGGGTTCTCCTATTTGTTAAAAATTTCTCTCGAGAACGGGCGTAGGTCGGGCAGTCCAATAAAATATGTCTGCAAGTTATTGTGACATGACAGATGTCACACTGAGATGGGAGCTGAAAGACAGAAGAACACTTCCAAAATTAGATTAACCTATACCATGTGCAATTCGTGGTGTATTATTTTCATCATCATCCGGACCTCCTTTCCCACCCTAGGGCAGGGTGAGGAGTGGCATCGTCCAGACAGCCCAAAATTACCCAATCCAAAGGGCCACGCTTCCATTCACTCATCATTCAAGCCCCCAGAATCCTGGCTCTACTGGATAAGCCAAAAACATCCACCACGTTTTGTAGCTTCATATAAACGTATCCGATAGAGTCAATCCGGATGCTGCCACGTTAAAAAGGGGTGCCAAATCCAAGATGATGCACTTCTTCTCACAACATTCATCCAACTAGCTCGATCTCTTGTCAGTTCCCTAGCCTCACCGACTTCCAAACCTCTCTTGCTCACACACTCATCCACCATATCTCTCCACCTTCTCCTCGGCCTACCTCGCCTCCTCCCTCCTTCAAATTCACTCAGATATACCTTTTCACCACTCTATTGTTATCCACTTTCTCCACAAGACCATACCATCTCAGTACACTCTCCTCAAATCTGGTATTATTTTAATATGTATTATGATTGGATAATGGATGGATGGATGGATTAATATCTAAACTGGATTCCACCTACCGTTTGCCCACCCTACATCAACCATCCATCAAGCCTCTCACCTGATTTAAGATGGTCTTGCACATATCAAAGACGGCAGCAATGCGTGCCTCTGTGCTTAGGAATCCGTCTGTGTCCACTGTAACGTAGTTGTGGAGTGCCGGCATCATCTCAGTGAAGTAGTCGAATCCATCATTCGTAAACATCTGCTTTGTCAAAAACTGTCAGTTAGATGAGGTAGACATTTGGTGATTTAAGACTGGTGTGAAATAAAACTAGTCAATTAACTTTAATATCATTTACAGTTACAAAGTAAAGATTTTTGCTGACTGTAATATGATACATTACAATGAAATTAAAATTATCCTCCAGTGTTACCTCTCTTTGAGAGAAGTTAAGTCACTCAATGTACAGTTAGGCTGGATGAGAAAGAAATGGAAAATGTGAGTGTCTTTAAGTACTTGGGTAGTGTGATGAATTAGGGTGGAAGATAAGAGGGTGAAGTGCAAGAAGAAACGTTGCTGGTTCTCTGAAAGCAGTGATACGAAACAGGGAAGTGGGCATGGAAGTAAAAAAGGCACTGAATGACAATATTGTGGTCCCAACTCTAACATAAGGTAGTGAAGCTTGGACCTTGTTGGAGGAACAATACTCAAGTGTGAAAGCAGCAGAAATGAGTTATCTGAAAGGACCATGTGGAGCCACATGAAGAGACAGATTGACAAACAAGGAAGTATAGGAAAACTGTGGCATGGATGTACATGTGATAGAAAGCATTAGGAGAAATCCACTGCAGTGGTTTGGCCATATGGTGAGGGTGGAGAGTGAAGGACTGACAAGGAGAGTGTATATGAGTGAGGTAGAAGGGGGGAGAGGGAGGGGAAGGACAAGGATGAGAGAGGAGGGTGTGAGCTGGAAGCAGGGCAATGAAATGATGGTGGACAGAGAGAGAATGTGAGCTAGGAGCAGGGCAGTGAAATGGCAGTGGACAGGGGGACATGGAGGTGATTTGTTTGTGGCCACCCCTTATGGCATTAAGGCATCTGGCAATAGACAGACAGATGGATAGTTATCTCTCTCAGTGTGCTGTTTGTCAGCAACTGTAATGAATTTCATTTCACAAAATTTTCCCAATGCATAACTGCATGTGTATTCAGCACGAGGTTGGGGCCAGGCCTCAGTCACTGCAACTCGCTCTGACCTCAGCCTTGGCCTTAAGGCCATGTGAAAAATGTATAGTCACTGTGATTTTGCTGTGGCCATTACCACATAATGGTTCCAATGATGGATCCCCCACCCCAAGCCACCCACACCTTAGGAAATGAAGGAGGAAAGAGGGTGGTCTACTCCAACATGCCCAAACAGATACACACTCATTCACTCACCATTCAAGCCTGCAGAATCCTGATGCCACCATAAAGGCACACCTTTCCACATGTGTGCTTCATAATTACCAAACAGATGACTATCAAATTAAAAAAGATACCAAATCCTCCATACAAAATTCATCCATCCACCTCAATCGCATGTTGGTTCTCTTGCCTCATCATCCATACCTTTCTTTCTCTAAAACTCATTTACTATATCTATCTACCTTCCTGGTCTACCAAGCCTCCTCCCACCTTCAAACTCATAATTTTTCACCATCCTATTTACATCCATTCTCTCCATATGGCCATAACTTTTAAGAATATCCTCTTCGTGTCCATGAATTTCCTTCCTCTACATCTTCCATGATTCACATTACTCCTTATCCTGTCGATTCTCTGCATTCCACACACATTTATCAACAACCCCACCTCCGACACTGTATTTCTTCACTTTTTTATTGTCATGCCTCAATAAAGTCTCATACCCACATGTTAATGTGGATACAAAACTCTTTCATGTAATCCTCCAGCAGCTGCCACACTCAAACCAGTCCTGTATAAAGGCCTGCACACCAACAAGCACTTTCCTTCCCAGTGCCATTCTGCTTTCCACTTTCCTTTTTCTATCACTGCACCCAAATACTTAAAACACCAAACCAAGAATCTATCCTGTCACCTGAACCTCACTCTATAAAGCAGACAATTTCACTCAGGTGAGAAGACTCACCCCTAAGTGAAGGGTCTATGCTGCATGAGAAATCACTACTTGGCTCCCTTTAAATTTGAAGAATTAACTGTATGTGAAACACTTCTAAATTTTGTCTAGCTAACACCAGAAGATTATATTCTACCCATGTAAATAGGCTACTACAGGCAAACCCCATTAAATTACTAGAATGTGTTGCTGGAAAACCAAACAGATACTGATCAAGATAACTCAGACACATTATGACATGGGTTCAATGATTATGCTTCTGGAACTGGACAACCACAAAACATATGCATAAAAATAAGATTCCAACTCACCTAAACTGGTAATTATTAAACTTCACTTGCAGCTTTAACTCCAACACAACAGACACATCTCAGAGTAGACACAGTAGCACCCCCCCCCTCAATAAAAGGGGGGAGGCATACATAGAAAAATGATGCTTAAAATTTTACAGTCATATAAGCGTACGACTGCATGACAGTCGATCATAAGACAAGGTCTACCTGTACTGTACTGCTAACATATACTATGTTAAAGACCAACTCAATAATTCCCAGTAACAAAATATGAATATAAAGATAGGCAACCCTCACCTGATACATCATTTCAAAGCATTTCCAAAGGTCTGGAGAAATTCTTGTACTAGTTAGACTGTAGATCAGGGCCAGAGCCTCCTCATAAAATTCTGAAATTTTTTCACTGCATGAAAATCACAGAATCAGAAAAGTACTAATGATAATATGACTATTAATTACATAACCATCATTTTCATCATCATCATCCGGGATTCCTTTCCTACCCCAGAGACAAGAGAAGAGTAACAAAGTCCAGACAGCCTAAGTTTGCCCAATTCAAAGGCCACAATTCCATTCATCACTCATCATTCAAGCCCAAGGAATCATGGCTCCATCAGATAGGCCAAAAAAAACTTCACCACATTCTGTAGCTTCACATATACAGATCTGCAGTCAATCAAAATGCTGTCATGTTAAAAAGAGGTGCCAAATCACTGGTTATGCACTTCTCAGCACAAAATTCATCTAGCTACCTCTGTCTCGAGTCAGTCACTTAGCCTCACCAACTTCCATACCTCTCTTCCTCACACACTCATCCACCATATCCCTCCACCTACTTCTTGGCCTACCTCACCTCCTCCCTAGGTAAAATTCACACAGATATACCTTTTTCACCACACTATTGTCATCCATTCTCTACACATGACCACACAATCTCAGTACACTCACTTCGATTCAGGTGTACACAAACTTCCTCACTTGGCACCTTTCATGAATCACATTATGCAGTATCCTATCCTTTCTCTGTATTCCACATACATTCCCCAGCAGACCCATCTCCACTGCTCTTACTCCTCACTTTTCATTTCTATGCCACACCACAGTCTCACATCCATATTTTAAAGATGGCTCTAACACTTGTTCGTGTCAGCCTCACACAGTTGCAACAATCAGGCCTCTGTTTTTTAACATGATTTCTGGGGGTGCTCACCATCCACTCACTCGATGAAGTGCTGCTCTCGGGTGTCTGCCCTTTCCTCTCCTTCCTTCCTTCTTCTATATTCTTTGCTTCATTATTTCCTTGTCCTTCAGCCTACGGGTGACTTTACACTCCCTCTTTCATCTTTCTTTTTATTCTGTCCTGCTCCTTCTGCCTATGTTGACTCTACACTAAGAGGCCAGCCGAATGGTTTCCTGTACATCAGGAAACCATTTACTATGCTGGGTGGTAACCTTATAACCATATTATGGTGCCTGGTGATTTAGTGGGTAATTGCGGCGCTCCAATCAGATTGAGCCGGCGGAGGTTTGTATGCAAGGAGTGGCTGGGATTTACTGCTCACATGCCACTCAGGGATGAGTGAGGCTCGTCACTCTCATCTTAAAGGTCAGGACCAACTTGCCCAGCCCCAGGCTCCTACGCTCCTCATGGTGCAACGTAGGATTAGGTGGATGGATGGCCTTCATAGCACTAGCTACTTTCCTTCCTTGAGTCATCAATCTACTTTCAACTTCTTTTGCACATTTCCCTCTCTTCTATCACTTTACCCATGTAACTGAACTCTCTCACCCATTCGAGTCTCTCTCCATTCACTGTAACATCACAGAGAGAGTCACCTTTTCTCTCAATAACCATCACTTTACTCTTTACTACATTTACTCTCAAGGCACAACGCTCAAAGAAATCTACAAAACTCTACACTAGTCTACCAAGCTCATGTCTGGTATTTGCAAGTAGACCTGCAACATCAAAATACATCATCATCATCTGGACCTCCTTTCCCGCCCTTGGGCAGGATAAGTAGCAACATTCAGACAGTCCAGGTTTCTCCAATCAAATGGTCAATGCTTCCATTCACTCATCACTAAAGCCTCTGGAATCCTAGCACTATCTGATACAATAAAAAACATTGAACACATTCTGTAGCTTCAAATAAACGTATCCGAGAGAGCCTATCAGGACGCTGTCACATTAAAAAGGGTTACCAAATCCCTAATCATGCACTTCTTCTCACAACATTCATCTACCCAGCTCAATCTCTTGTCAGTCTCATAGCCTCACAGACTTCCAAACCACTCTTCCTCACATATTCATCCACCATATCCCTCCACCTTCTCCTTGGCCTATCTCGCCTCCTCCCTCCTTCAAATCGCTCAGATATACCTTTTTCACCACTCGATTGTTACCCACTCTCTCCACATGACCATACCATCTCACATTACACCCTCTTTGATTCTGGTGTCCACAGTTCCACTGCTCCCACTCTCAACTTTTCATTTTCATGCCACACCACAGTCTCCCATCCATATGTAAAAGATGGCTCTAACACTCCATCATGTAAGTGTCCAGCAGCTGCAACACTTAAGCCTGTTTCTTATCAAGGCCATCAAAGCACCAGCTACATTCTGTCTTTCAGTCACTCTACTTTCCACTTCTTTTGCACATTTTCCTCTCTTTCCTATCACTGTACCCACATATTTCAATACTCTCACCAATTCCAGTCTCTCTCCATTCACTGTGGGAGTCACCTCCTCTCTCAATAACAATCACTTTACTCTTTTCTACATTTACTCTCAAGGCACGGCACTCACAGACATCAGCAAAACTCTGCACTAGTCAACTAAGTTCTTGTCCAGAATTTCCATCAACAGCATACAACAAATCTGAGATACGGTAATCCATCTATCACCATTCATTACCGAAACCATCCTTCTCTCCACTGCTCATGTTTTTACTTCTCTCATCACCCCATCCATATATATATTGAACCACCATGGTGACATCACACAACTTTGTTGCATGCCCACACCGATAGTGAACCATTCACTTAGATGCCCATTTACTTTTACACAAGCTTCACTACCATCATAAAAACTTTTGCCTAACAGCTTACAATCTACACCGTACAAGCGCAAAACCTTCCATCATCCTTCTATGTCTACTTTGCCGTATGCTTTTCCCAGATCCATGAATGCCAAAAACACCTTACAGTCCTTCTCACAAGCCTTCTCCCCTATCTGCCTTACTATAAATATTGGATCCACACATCCTCTGCCACTCCTAAACCCACCCTGTTCATCACTCACTAGAACTTCTGATATCTCTCTTACTTTCTCAATAATAATTCTTCCATATACCTTCCCTAACACACTCAATAAACTTATGCCATGAAAATTCTCGCACTCACTTCACTCACCTTTATTTTTGTACAGAGGTACAATCACAGCTTTTTTTCCACTCTGCTGGCACAGTTTCACTCATCCATGCCTTCTTACATATCTCCCAACAACACTTCACTCAACTCTCTCCACTATTCTTAAGCATCTCTGCATACACCTCATCAACCCCAGCTGCCTTCTCATTTTCCAGCCACTTCACAGCGTTCTGCACCTGTGCGAGTGTCACGTCTCCTGGCACTATATTCCTTCTCTGCACACCCCTAAAACCAATTTGAGATTTTCCATCCATTACCAACGCCATCCCTCACTGCATTACTCGTTCTCACTTCTCTCATCGCTCCATCCACAAATATATATTAACAACCGTGAGGAAATCAAACTCTGGCATTCATCATGAATGAATCACTTAGATGCCCATTTACCCCTACACATACCTCCCTACCATCATAAAAACTCTTGACAGCACCTAGCAGCTTACCATCTACATGCTACATGCTCAGAACCTTCCACAATCCTACTCTGTCTACTTTGTTGTATGCTTTTTCCAGATCAATAAATGTCATAAACACCTTATACTCCTTCTCACATGCCTTCTCCACTGTCTTACTGCAAATATATGATCCACACATCCTCTGCCACTCATAAAACCACCCTGTTCGTCACTCACTAGGACTTCTGACATCTCTCTTACTTTCACTATAATAATTTTTCCATATACATTCCCTACCACACTTAATAAACTTAGGCCATGATAATTCTTGCACTCACTTCACTCACCTTTTATTTTGTACACGGGCACAATCACTGTCTTTTTACACTCTACCAGCACAGTTTCAATCATCCATGCCTCCTTACATATCTTCAACAAGCACTTCATTCCACTCTCTCCACTACACTCAACCATTTCTGCATACACCTCATCAACCCCAGCTGCTTTCCCAACTTTCAACTGCTTCACAGCATTCTTCACCTCTGCGAGTGTCACATTTCCTGGCACTGCATTCCTTATCTGTACACCCCAAAACTAATCATTTAACAGTTGGTTTGCTCTCTCCATTCCCATTCACCAGACTTACAAACTATTCTTTCCATCTGGTCCATACATCATCCTTATGGGTTACATTCATCAGAATTACAAACTATTCTTTCCATCTGGTCCATACATCATCCTTATGGGTTAATAATCTATCACTTACATCCATTACACTTTCACTCCTATAATTCCACACCTCTTTTCAAAATAACTTCCTATTTTCAGGGTAATTTCCATTCATTTATCTTCCTAGATCATCATTTACCTCCTCCTCTTTCCTCTTCACTAGTCTCTTTGCGTGCTTCTTGCTCTCAATATGATCAGTTCTTATTTCAACTGAACCCTTGTCCTGTATCCACTTTTGCCACTTCTTCTTTTTCTCCACTGCTCTCAAACAACAACTTCATCCCACCATGCTGTATCATTCTTCTTTGTTACTCTTGCCACACAACACACAGCTTTAGCATTTCTAACCAATCCCTATATACATCCCACAAGCTGTCCGGATCCATTTCATTCCAATTAAATGATTCTAACCCCTACTTTGGTCCTGTATTCTTCTGCCATTTCTTTGATCCTCAGCTTCTCAACTTTCAGTCTTTCTCCCTAACTGCTCCTCTCTCTCTCTTGGTCCACCTCACTCCTCTCAGCTTGATCTTGTATATGACAATCATATGATCTGACAAACTTCCACATCTTCCTCTCACTGCCCTCCTATCAGCAACACTACCCAGCATCAATTTCTCTATGAGCATGTAATCAATCAGGCTCCTTTCAACATGATCTCTATTCTCTCTATACCATGTAAATGGATGTGCATCATTGTGTTTAAAATAAGAATAACAGAGGCACAACCTCCTTTCTTGACACATGTCCTTCAGATGCTTCCCATTATCATTCTCTCCTGGTACTCCATTATTACCAATTATATGATTTAAAAGACCAGTGTCTACCATTCATATTGCCCATTACGATCACTTTATAACTCCAGGGCATTTCTCCAAATACTTCATACAGCTCATTCCAAAGCCTGTCTTTCACTCTCACACTCCTGTCCTCACACAGTGCATATGCTACAATCACTGCCACTTTCACCTTCTTGAACTAGACATACATACATCTCAAGCTGACACATTAGTAATCTCTCATTCCACTCTGCCACAATTCATTCATCAACAAAACAACTCCTTCCTTACATCTTCCTTGCCAATTCATGCTTGACCTTACACACTTTACACCATCCCACTCCTCCATTTCACACCCTTTCATCTTAGTTTCACACAATTCGATCACGGCGTACCTCACACTCTTGAATGCATTCACCACTTCCTCTTATGATCCTCATTCACACCTCTCACATCCCACATGGCCATGCGAATCTGCCCATTTGGTTGGGGCTCTGGGCAGGTATTGGGACATCTGAGGCTCTCCAAAATGTTTGCCATAATTTACTGATTTTAGATTGGGGTGTCTGGGGGACACTTAACCCTGCCAGAAACCTCAGTTATATGGTTATCACACAGTGTAGTAAATGGTTTCCTAGGTACAGGAAACCATCTGGCTTGTCAGTGTAGAGATCATACGGCAACATTACAATGAGTGAGTGGATGATGGGCACCCTCACCTACCACTACCACTATTACTTACCCTGCCGCTTACTTCCCAACCTCTCCTTGACCTGTTCAGCCCAAGGATGTCTTCATTTTATCCTTGCTATCATCCAACTATTTTATTTAACTTAAAAAACTTTTTGAAATGAAGAGACTAGAAATTGTTCCACAGTCGCATAAATCATCTAGCAGCAGCAAGAGTACAGCAAAAGGGAAGGCTCTCATAACTATAGGGTGAAAAACCTATCCCCCTACTGACCATTTCAGAGCTATGTGATTTCACAGGCATCATCATCATCATGTAATCCTGTGTTTCCTCATGAGGAGCCTAGGAGCCCGGGGATAGGCAAGTTGGTCCTGACATTTAAGATGAGAATGACCAGCCCCACTCATCCCTGAATGGCAATACACAAGAAATAAACCCCAACCACCCCCTTGGATACAAACCTGCCCAGGCTCAATCCAATTGGATCACCTTAATTACCCACTAAACTACCAGGTGCCATAATTTGGTTATATGGTTATCATCCAGACAGTCAATGGTTTCCTCGTGTACAGGAAACCATTTGTCTTGTCACTCAGTGTAAAGTCACCCACTGGCAGAAGGAAGAGGGAAGAATGAAGGAATGAAAAACAGAAGAGGGAGTGTAAAGTCTTTCTTTCCTTCATTCTTTCCCCTTCCTTCTGCCAATGGGTGACTCTATACTGAGTGGCAAGAAAAATGGTTTCCTGTACACTAGGAAACCATTTACTATGCTAGGTAGTAACCATATAACTAAATTATGAAACCTGGTGGTTTAGTGGGTAATTAAGGGATTCCAATTGGATTGAGCCTGGGCAGGTTTGTAACCAAGGGAAGGTTGGAGTTCATTACTCATGTAATGCCACTCAGGGATGAGTGATGCTGGTCACTCACATCTTAAACATCACGACCAACCTGCCTAGCCCCAGGCTCCTACAGTCCTCATGGGGAAACTCAGGATTAGATGATGATGATGATGATGATGATGATGATGATGATGATGATGATGATGTCTGGGAAATCACATAGCTCTGAAACAGTCAGTAGGGGAATAGGTTTTTCACCTTATGGTTATGGGAGACTTCCTTTCTGTGGTACTCTTGTTGCTGCTAGATGATTTACATTTCCCAGACAATCTTAGCAAAGAAATACCCCAATGACTTCTGAATTCCCGTATCTCTCTTCTAGTTGTGGAAAACAACTTAATGCCACTTTCATAGCCACACAAAAAATACAAAACACCCTCAAAACTTTGCTGAAATCCACAGACATCAATGGATTTTTACTTGACAGAAATACACTGTCACGCACCCATGACATTTTTGGTAAGGATGAGAGCCACCACCTGAAGAGCAATGGGCTCAATCTCCTCCATAATCTTTGGGTTCTCCTCCATGCAATTGATCAAAGTCTCAATTGTACTCAGGAGACCCATTGCAGTAATTGCCTTCTCATCTGCTCCATCCTCAGCATCAACAACCTGAAATGAGAGACATTATTAGAATCAACTAAATGTCATGCTCAAGTGATTAAAGAACAGGGATTCAACTGAAATAGGGACTGAAATGAATGACAGCAAAAAGGACGTCAAGTGACTAGTGACAAGGAAAAAGGAGGAGGTAAATAATCTAGGAAGAAAAATGAATGCAAATTGCTCTGAAAATAGGAAGTTATTCTAGAAAGAGGGGCAGAAATATCAAACTGACAGCAGAAAGAAATGTGAAAGTGAGAAGGATGCAACTGGCAGATTATTAACCCATGGGGATGAAGTAAAGACCAGACGGAAAGAATATTTTTAAAGTCTGATGAATGGGAATGGAGAGACCAAACCCACTGTAAACATGGTTGATTTTGGACGTGTGCAGAGAAGAAATGCAGTGCAAGGAAACATGATACTCACACTGGTGCAAAACGCTGTGAAGTGGTTGAAAAATGGGAAAAAGGCTGGGGTTGATTAGGTGTATGCAGTGATGCTTAAGTGTAGTAGAGGATGTGGAATGAAGTGCTTCTTCGAGATATGTGAGAAGACATGGATGAGTGAAACAGTGCCAGCAGAGTGAAAAAAGGCTGTAATTGTACCCCAGTACTAAAATAAAGGTAAGCAAAGTGAGTGCAAGAATTATCGTGGCATAAGTTTATTGACTGTGGTAGGGAAGGTTTATGGAAGAATTATTACAGAGAAGGTAAGAGAGATATCAGAAGTCCGTGTGAGTGACAAACAGGGTGGCTTTAGAAGTGGCAGAGGATGTGTGGATCAAATATTTACAGTAGGACAGATAATGAAGAAGGCCTGAGAGAAGGACAAGAAGGTGTTTATGGAATTCATGGATCTCGAAAAAGCATATGACAAAGTAGGCAGAGAAGGATTGTGGAAGGTTTTGCACATGTACGTTGAAGATGATAAGCTGCTAGGTGCCATCAAGAGTTTTTAAGATGGTAGTGAGGCATGTGTAAGAGTAAATGGGCATCTAAGTGGTGTACACATGCAACAAAGTTGTGTGA
>JAGKTI010005681.1:0-12762 GCA_018397915.1 Birgus latro | reverse complement strand
CTAACCTAACCTAGCCTAAACCAGAAAACCACCTACCTACCTCCCTACCAGACATGCATGGCACTTATTTAAGTCCCCTTTCACATAAATAATGCACACAAAGCATGAATTCACTGAATTTTAACCCAAAAATGATGATTTTGAGGTAAGTAAGGCATACATGTTCATGAGATGGCAGCTTAGTGTAAATAAGTATCGGACGTGCCAATCACTATGAAAATCATCATTTCTCACATCTTATGCACTAAAATATGGGATACAAAGCATCAAATAAATAAACTGTTACCAGAAAAAGAGTTAGGTATGGCAAAGGTGTTCACTGTTCACAAACAGCACCAGTCATTCTTGACACTAACCTAACCTAACCTAAATAAAAAAACCACCTACCTACCTCCCTCCCGGACATGCATAGCACTTAAGACTCTATTCACATAAATAATTGGCACAAAGCATGAATTAATCGAATTTTGACCCAAAAATGAAAATGATGAATTTGAGGTAAGTAAGGCAGGGGTGTTCACGAGATGGCAGGTTAGTGTAAGTAAGTATCGGACGTGGCTATCACTATGAAAATCATCACTTCTCATATCTTACGCACTAAAATATGCGATACAAAGCATCAAATAAATAAACTGTTACCAGAAAAAGAGTTAGGTATGGCAAAGGTGTTCACTGTTCACCAACAGCACCGGTCACTCTTGACCTTAACCTTACCTAATCTAAATCAGAAAACCACCTACCTACCTCCCTCCCTCCTGGACATGAAAACAGCACTTAAGACCCCATTCACATAAATAATTGGCACAAAGCATGAATTAATCTAATTTTAACCCAAAAATGATGATTTTGAGGTGAGTAAGGCAGACATGATTATTACTGAGAAAATCACCTTTTCACAGCCTATGCACTCAAATATGGGACACAAAGCATGAAGTAAATAAAATGTAACCAGAAAAATTATGATTTAGAGGTGTGTGGGGCAAAAATGTTCACCAGTTGACTAGATAGTGAACATATGTAAGAGACATGGTAATCACTGAGAAAATCACCTCTTTCACAGCCTGTGCACTCAAATATGGGACACAAAGCATGAAGTAAATAAAATGTAACCAGAGAATGAGGATTTAGAAGTGATTATAGAAAATATTTAGCAGTTGACAATGTTTACTTACAGTCCATGATTGTTGTTTACCCTCATCTCTAAGGTTTTTACAGTGGTCATAATTGCTCTTGAAGCAAGTCCAGTAATCCAGTGTTTAAGTACACTTAATCCTTAGCATTGGGACTTATGATTATTTAAACAAGAACTAAAAGATACCGCAAACGACAGAACAGCCGTCCACTGTTCACGGGAGTTGAGACAGAACTGGGAGGAGGTAGCACGGGAAGGGAGCTTGTCGGCGCGCATGGGAAATTCAAACTGACTGCGGTCTCTCTCCCTCTCTCTCTTTTTCTTTCCCCAGCCTACGATGTCCGAACAGTGAGGTCACTGGATAGTGGTCGTCCGGATAGTAGAGAGATTACTGTATTAACATCTTTCATCAGACCAACCCTGGAATATGCATCAGTAGTCTGGAATCCTCACCTCAAGAAACACACAGAACTATCTATACACCTAGGCTGCTTCCCCAAAGAAAAGGGAGGTAGCCGAGACAGGTCAACACACTACCAATTTACTCATCAACTCATACACATTCGCATCTTAGTCCTAAAGAGGAGAAGGGACAGATCCTCACCGCACCACACCGCAAGAGGGTCAACTACGCAGTGCAGTCAGTGACCTCCGCAGCAGGGCCCGACAGCAAAGCTGGTTTACCCCTGCCACATCATAATGGATCCAGCCCCTTACCTGCACCTGACCTGATCAGCTGATCAGACAAAATGCAGGAGAATATCCCCTCAGAGTTGCGTCATCATTTATTCATTCATAATTTCTCTCCATTCATTTCTATCATGCACAGCCACACTTCCTTGCTCCACAGACAACCCTCTCGCATCCAACGCTCTCTTCACACTGTCCATCCATCCTATTCGTGGTCTTCCTCCCAGCCTTACACCTCTCACATCAGATCTAGTTATCTTTTTCACCAATCACTCATTATCCATTCTCTCCATATGCCCAAACCATTGCAACGCCCTCTGTTCAACTCAATCAGCCATCTCCTGAACAATTCCAGTTCTCCTTAGCACTTCATCATTTCTCACTCGATCCATACGCGTCACTCCACACATACTCCTCAGACACCTCTTCTCCATTACATTCAAACTTTTCATCTCTGCTATACCCAAATTCCATGTTTCAGCCCCATATAATGCAGTCGGTAAAACAACACCCTCGTACAGCCTTCTCTTTACATCCATTCTGAGTGAACGACATCCAAACACTTTTTTCATTCCTCCCAGCACCTTTCCAACTTCATTCATTCTAAACTTCACTTCTGCATCTATTCTTCCATCCGTAGCAACATGTGACCCTAAATACTTAAAACACTCAACCTCCTCAAGCAACTCACCATTCAAAACTATATTCATCCTCCTACCATCTACCAACCTTGTAAACTTCATCAATTTACTCTTATTCTCATTTATTTTCAGTTTCCTCCTTTCACACACCCTTCCAAACTCCTCTACCAACTGTCTCAATCTCTCCTCTAAATCAGCTACCAGTGCAGTATCATCCGCAAACAGCAGCTGCTTCAGATTCCACTCTCTACCATCATTCACCAGACTCAGTCCTCCACCTAACACTCTTGCATTCACCTCCCTTACAACACCATCCATATAAATGTTAAACAACCAAGGCGACATCACACATCCCTTTCGCAGCCCCACTTTCACGGGAAGCCAATCACTCACAGTATTTCCCACTCTTACACACGCTCTACTATTTACATAAAAACTTTTCACTCCTTTTAGTAACCTGCCATCAAGCCCATTCAATCTTAAAACATTCCACAAAGCCTCCCTATCAATTCTATCATATGCTTTCTCTAAATCCATGAATGCCCACAACACATCCTTACCTTTCGCTAAATACTTTTCACACACCTGTCTCACAACAAACACCTGATCCACACATCCCCTCCCTCTCCTAAAGCCACACTGCTCATCACCAATCACTCCCTCTGTACCCTTTCTAACTCTCTTAATTAACACTCTACCATACACCTTACCTATCACACTCAACAGACTTGTACCTCTAAAGCTAGTACATTCATACTTATCACCCTTATTTTTATACAATGGGACCACACAAGCACTTGCCCAGTCAAATGGCACCATACTTTGCACAAAGCACACATTCAACAATCTTACTAACCAGTCAACAATATTCGCTCCACCACCTTTCAGGCATTCCACAGCACACCCATCCATACCTGCAGCTTTCCCTGTTTTCATCTGCTTTACTGCCTCATGCACTTCCTCCATCGTGATCAAAGATTCATTCAACTCTCCCAACACATCTATTCCTTGCATCCTTCCATGTGCCACAATCTCAGACTCCCTTTCCTCCTCTACATTCAACAATCTTTCAAAGTACTCCGCCCATCTCTTCCTTACTGCATCCATCTCAGTTAACATCCTTCCATCCTCTGCTTTTACTCGCTCCTCCTTCCCAGACTCTCCCTTTTGCACTCTTTTCACCTCCTTCCAAAACATTTTCTTATTCTCCCGAAAATTCTCAGCCATCCGCCTACCCCACCTCCCATCTGCTGCCACTTTAGCATCACGCACAACCCTTCTCGCCCTATTCCTCTTTTCCTTATACCTCTCACATGACACCTCATCCTTCCTCTGCAACCACACTTCATATGCATGTCTCTTCTCACCCACAGCCATACTTACTTCCTCGCACCACCATTCACTTCCCTTTCTTACACCATCACCCACTCGTCTCACACCACACACCTCTTCTGCATGCCCCACCACAGCACTCTTAAACAACTGCCATTCCTCCTCCACACTGCCACTCTCCTGATCTTTCACTGCGTACCACTGATCTCTCAATTTCTCCTGATACTCTATCATTCTCTCTCTTTTATCTAACTCACTCACTTTCAAAACCTCCCTGCCGCACCTAACTCTCCTACCTCTCACCCATCTCTTACCTACTCTCAACTTTTCCTCCACCAGGTAGTGGTCAGACATACCTCCACCCTCCCCTCTCAAAACTCTCACATCCAACAATCTTCCTATTACATTCCTGGAAACAACCACATAGTCCATCAATGCTCTGTCAACAACCCTTCCACCCTCCTGTCTCACCCATGTATACTTATAAATATCTTTCTTCTCAAACAAGGTATTCCCAATCACCATCTCTCGCTCAACACACACACCTATCATTCGTTCCCCATTTTCATTTCTTCCAGGCACACCATGCATACCAACTACACCTTCAACTGCTACATTTCCCACTCTAGCATTCAGATCCCCCATCATTACCACATTCACATTCACTCCAAAGCTCTGCAAACACTCATCAACATCATTCCAGAAAGGCTCCTTCTCTTCTTCGTCCCTTTCACTACCAGGCCCATATGCACTCACAAATACCCACAACTCACGTTCAAATTTCACTTGCACCCACATCAGTCTCGATGACACCTCTTTCCATTCAATCACACACTGCTGTACTTCTGGGCTCACTAACAAGGCCACACCTTCTCTTGCCCTTCCTCTATCAACACCTGACAATCTTCCATTCACACTTCCAAATGTAGACTCACCTTTCCCTTTCATCTTTGTTTCACTCAAAGCTAACACATCCAACTTTCTTCTCACAAACATTCTCCCAATCTCCTCCCTTTTAGCCTCAATCGTACTACAACCACGCACATTCATAAACCCAACCTTCAGGGTACGGGGATAACTCGATCCCCCATCCCTTTCTCTGGCACATAGATAAGATTGAAAAAGTTCAAAGGCCTGCTACAAGATGGGTACTAGGCTTAAAAGATCTAAGCTACGAAGAAAGTTTGGAAAAACTGAATCTGCCAACACTACAACAAAGAAGAAAAAGACGAGACATGATTATGGTATATAAAAGCATATCAGGGAATGAGAAAATAAACATAAATAAATATATAACCCATGGGGAAGTATCAACAAGAGGACACTGCAAAAAACTGCATAAAAAGGGAGTGATAAAGATGTAAGGAAATTTAGTTTCCCAAACAGGGCAACTGATCAGTGGAATGCACTACCGAAAGAAATAGTGTGTGTCAAAACAATTCATAAATTTAAGGAGATGTATGATAAAAATGGTTCAAGACACGGGACAGAACGAGCTTGACTCATTCCTGTAAAGATACAATTAGGTAAGAATACACATACACACACACATACACACTCACACAGAAAATAGATAAAATTATGGGAAGGCAAACTTTGCTTCCCTGAGGAACTTTTTCCAAAATGTAGACTGGTGAAAAACGAATTTGATCACAAATGTTGATGAGAAATATGAGTTTTTGATAGAAGAATATAAAACAGGAGTTACTAAGAATGCCCCAAAATTCTCTGCAGCTATGGAAAGGAAGAAAGAATGGTTTAACAACAGATGTAGGATGGCACAAGAGGCAAGAAAAAAAGCATGGAAGAAAGTGAGAAGAAGGTATAGTGAAAGGGCCTGGGAGGAGTACAAGCAGGTTAGAAATGAATATGTAAGGATACGGAGAGAAGAGGAAAGGAAATACGAAAAAGATATTGTATCTAACTGTAAAAAAGAGCCAAAACTATTTTATAGGTTTGTAAATGGCAAAATGAAAGTTAAGGACAGTATAATACGACTGAGGGATGGAGATGAAACATATGAAAGAGAGGAAGACTTGTGTGAAATAATGAACAACAAGCTGCAGTCAGTTTATGTATTGGAAGACGAATTTAGGGAGCCTGAAATGGAACCCAGGCTGACGGGAATGGCCAAAATTACAGATGACATGAATGAGGTGCTACAGCTGATGTAGGATTTGGATGTGAGAAAAGCAATGGGACCAGATGGTGTGGCTGGATGGGTCCTGAAGGAATATGCAGACCAGTTAGTGTGGCCAGTTTATGTCATCAACAAGACCTCGCCTGAAAATGGACAGTTACCTAAAGATTGGAAAAGAGCAAGTATTGTGCCAATCATCAAGAGAGGAGATAGGGAGGATCCACTTAATTATAGACCTGTGTCACTTACTAGTATTGTTTGTAAAATCTGTGAGAAAATTATTAGAAAAAGATGGATAAAGTATTTAGAAGAAAATGAAGTGATAACACCAACACAGTTTGGTTTTAGGGAAGGAAGATCATGTGTTACTAACCTATTAAGTTTCTACAGTAGGGTAATAGATGTCATACAGGAGAGAGAGGGATGGGCGGACTGTGTCTATCTGGATCTTAAGAAAGCATTTGACAGGGTGCCTTATGGGAGGCTACTGTGGAATTTGAAGACAAAGCTTTGGAGGGGTGCATGGGAAACTATTAAAGTGGATGGGAGATTATTTGATAGGAAGGCAGATGAGAACAGTTATAAGAGACAAGGTTTCACAATGGAGAAATGTGACTAGTGGAGTACCCCAGGGCTCTGGCCTGGCCCCTACAATGTTTCTGATATATGTAAATGATTTACCAGAGGGTTTGAATAGTTACATGAATATGTCTGAAGATGATGTTTTATGAAATATAAATGTATTGAGAGCTGTAAAGAACTGCAAGAGGACTTGCACAAACTCCACAGCTGGAGCCAGACTTGAAAAATGGATTTTAATGCCAAGAAGTGTCATGTATTAGAAATGGAAATAAATGAAAGAAGACCGCACTGGACAAATAAAATGGGCAATGAGATAATCAGTAAAAGAAAGGATGAGAAAGACTTGTGAGTGATTATTCAGGATAACTAGTCACCAGAAAAGCATATAAACAAAATCACTGGGGGAACTTATAGGTTATTGACTAACATGAGAGTGGCTTTTAATTATATGGATGAGGAAATGGTCAGGGAGTTGATAGTGACCATGATAAGACCAAGACTAGAGTATGCAGCTGTGGTATGGTCACCTCATTTGAAGAAGCATATTAATAAACTAGAGAGGGATCAAAGGATGGCAACAAGGATGATACCATGTTTAAGGGAACTCACATACGAGGATGGAAAAACTGACGTTACCAACACTGCGCGAGAGAAGGGAAAGAGGTGACTTGATCACGATAATTAGAAATGTAAGAGAATTGGAAAGGGTGGATAGAGAGGATCTTTTTGTGTTGAATGATGAAAAAACAAGAGGTCATGGCTACAAGCTGAGGAAAAGTAGATGTCTTAATGATCTCAAAAGGTTCAGTTTCCCGAACAGAAGCATAAGTATTTGGAATGACTCAGATGAAGAGGTGGTGCAGGAAAAAAAACATTCACGTATTTAAAACCAGATTAGATGAATCTAGATATGGAGACAGGACAACACGAGCTTAGCTCAATTCCTGTATACTACAAATAAGCACACACACACGCACACACACACACACACACACGTCGCTGACGTGGACAGACGTCCTCCTGGGCCGCAGGGAAATAATCGCTGAATCAGCGGCGAAAGGAAACCAGCCTATTGTGATTATGCAAATGAGTGCGTGAGTGGTGGTCCCGTCGGACATAAGTTTTTAAAAAAGCGGGTTTTGGGATAAAGAGAGCAAGATACAGTATAGAAAAGTTTCCATATGGCTGTATCATGGCGGAAAGCGACGGCGGTTTGTTTACATCTGGCGAAAGTGAATTTCTGGGTTTCTCCGATGAAGATGCGAGAAATGGAAGTACAAAATTGTATAAAAAAAGAGTAGCAGGAGTAGAAAAAATGGCTGAGAAGAATGTCCAGGAATTGAAGAAGGTATGGGTAGTAATTAGGGAGCTGCAGGAGAGGACCTTACAACAAGAGAGAGAGATCAAAGGTTTACAGAACGAGCTGGAAAATTTTACACACGCAGTGCAGAACAAGAAAGAGAAGTTACGGAATTAAAAGTAAGTAATGAATCTGCCACAAATGAAATAGAACACCTCAAGAGGGAAAACAAGAGGTTGGAAGAAGAAAGAGACAGAATGAAAAGTAAATGACTCAAAATCAAGGATGCAACATGAACATATTAAGGAAATCAAGGAGCAACAAAAGGGGTGGAAGAAAATTCAGGAGGAAGGGAATGTAAACTTGAAAGAGATTATTGAACAACAAAGCAAGGAAAAGGTGGAAAAGGAAGTGGTTAGGGTACTGAAAAGTATAGAATCTTTAGTCAGGGATGTAGCAGATAAGAAAAAATTTGTAATTATTTTAGGGGTAAAAGAAAAGCGTATCACGATAAGATCTGAAAGAGAAAGAGAAGAATTGAGTAAAGTTAAAGAAATATTATCAGTAGTCATGGAGGGTAACAATGAAGCCCTAGAAGAGATTGAAGAAGTGTTTAGGTTAGGTAAGTATGAGGAAGGAGGGGCGAGGCCACTGAAGGTGAAGTTTAAGTCCCAGGCAATAGTAAATGAAATCATGAATAGGACATGGAAATTAGCAGACAAAGAGGGGTTCGAAAATGTCTGGTTAAGGAGAGATGCAAATGAGGAAGAAAGAGCTAAAATAAAGGAGTTAGTAAAGGAAGCCAAGGCAAAAAACGAACAAAGAACGGAGAAGGAGAGGACAGTGTTTTATTGGAGAGTTATGGACCAGAAATTGAGGAAGTGGTACCGACGGAGAGGAGGAGAAAAGACGGTATAAGTAATAATGAAAAAAGTTTGAAAGTGGCATACACTAATGTTGATGGATTAATATCGGCAATGTTAGAAATCAACGATTTCTTGAGGGTACAAGAACCTGATGTTATGTGCTTTGTACAGACCAAGTTAAGAGAGAATATTGATATCCATATGGGAGATGGCAAATACAAATTGTGGAGAAGAGACAGAAAAGATAAAATGGGAGGAGGAGTGATGATAGCAGTGAAGAATAACTTGAATATAGATTCTGTGGAAATGGGAGAGGGTAGGGCTGAAGTGATAAACATGAAATTAGAAACTGGAGAGAACTGTAAGAGAGATATAGCAGTAGTATATGTTCCACCAAAGACAAGAGCATGGACTGATGATGAATACCAGGAGATGTTGTCAGACATGGTTAGTTATCTACAGAAAGTGATTGAGAAAAGCAGCAACATAATTCTAATGGTGATTTTAATTGTAAAGAGGTGAACTGGGAGGAATGGGACTCAGAAGGCGGCAAAGATTCGTGGGGAACTATATTGTTAAACATTGTGATGAATAATGTAATGACACGGTGGGTCAAAGAAGACACACGATTCCGAGGTGATGACACCCCAGCAAGATTAGATTTACTGCTAACCAAAGAACCTGACGTAATTGAATCCCAGAAATATCTGTGTCCTATAGGAAAAAGTGATCACATGGTCATTGAGTTCCAGATGATAATTGGGAATGTGGTGCCAAGAGATGAGCTCCATAGGCAGGGAAGATACAACTTTGGGAAAGCAAACTTTACTGAATTGAGTAAATTTTTTGAAAATGCAGATTGGAGAAAATTCAGAGAAACAAGAGAGATTCAGAGGAAGTGGGATATCTTTCTAGACCTCTATAATTCAGGAGTGGATAAATATGTTCCAAGAGTAAGTGGGAAAGAATACAGGAAAAAGGAGTGGTTTAATAGAAGGTGTATTATAGCAAAAAAAGAGAGGGACATGGCATGGAACAAATGGAGAAAGAGAGGTAATAACAGAACAAAGGAAGAATATAAAAGAACTAGAAATGAATATACAAGAATTCGTAGAGAGGAAGAAAGGAACTTTGAAAAAGGTATAATCGACAAATGTAAGGATGAACCCAAATTGTTTTATAGATTTATTAATGGGAAATTGAAACAAAACGAAGGAATCACCAAACTGAAAGTAGAAGGAGAGGTCTATAATGATGCGGCAATGCAAGCTGAAATAATGAACAAACGTTTCCAATCAGTTTTTACTAATGAAGGGGAGTTCGTGGAGGGGGAGGGAATGACTAGGAATGTGGTGATAAAAGATATAAAAGCGGAAGTGCAGGAAGTGTACAAATTACTGGAAAATCAAGATGTAAGGAAAGCCCCAGGACCAGATGGAATTTCAAATTGGGTACTGAAGGAATGCAGAGACCAACTGGCAGATAAGATTCACAGTTTAATTGTGTGTTCGCTGGAAGAAGGGAAAATGCCTCGGGAATGGAAGAGAGCATATGTGGTACCAATTTACAAGGGAGGAAACAAGGAAGAACCCCTGAACTATAGACCAGTGTCCCTAACCAGCATGGTTGCAAAATTGTGCGAGAAGGTTCTGAAAGATAGGTGGATAAAATATCTGGAAGAGATGAATATTTTGACTGAGAGTCAATTTGGATTTAGAAGTGGAAGGTCATGTGTTTCCAACTTGTTGAGCTTTTACTCAAGAGTGATTGATGTGCTGCAGGAGAGAGAGGGTTGGGTGGATTGTGTATATTTAGATTTGGAGAAGGCCTTTCACAAGGTACCCCATAAGAGACTAATGTGGAAATTAGAGCATATAGGAGGACTGAAGGGTAACCTCCTGGAATGGATGAAAGACTTTTTGAGAGACAGACAAATGAGGACAGTAATAAAGAACAGGATGTCTGGATGGAGAGTAGTAACAAGTGGTGTCCCACAGGGCTCGGTGTTGGTGCCAGTAATGTTCCTGATTTACATAAATGGTATGGTTATTGGAGTGAACAGTTATGCAAGTCTGTTTGCTGATGATGCATAGATCTTGAGGAAGGTAGAGGTTGAAGGGGACTGTAAAATGCTGCAGGAGGATCTGGATAGGATACATGACTGGAGCCGGATGTGAGAAATGAAATTCAACGCAAAAAAATGTAAAATATTGGAAATGGGTAAAAGCACCAAAAGACCATCACTGAATTATATGATGGGTAATGAACCAATCACAAAAGCAAGAGAAGAGAAAGATTTAGGAGTGCTGGTCCAGGATAGTTTGTCACCTGAAAAACACATCAACAAGATAGTTAGAGACACATATAAACTCTTGACCAACATAAGAGTGGCATTTCATTACATGAATGAAGAGATGATAAAAAAACTGATAGTGGCCATGATCCGCCCCAGGTTAGAATATGCGGCAGTAGTGTGGTCCCCACACAAAAAGAAAGATATAAACAAGATTGAGAGAATACAAAGAACAGCAACCAAGATGGTCCCCAGTTTGGCAGATCTGTCATATAGTGAGAGGCTAGAAAGGCTGGATTTGCCATCCTTAGAGGAAAGGAGAGAGAGGGGTGACATGATTGCAGTGTTCAGGACTATGATGGGAGTAGATAAAATTGATAGAGAAGATCTGTTTTTATGGGATAAGAGAGCAACAAGAGGACATGGACTGAAACTGAAGAAGCCGCGCTGCTTGAAGGACATCAAGAAATATAGTTTTCCGTATAGATGCATAGACCTGTGGAACAGACTGGACAAAGAGATCGTCCAGTCTAAAAACTTAAACGAATTTAAAGCTAAATTTGACTTACTGAGAAACAGAGACGGGACCCCACAAGCGTAGCTCATTTCCTGTATATCACAATTAGGTAAATACACACACACACACACACACACACACACACACACACACACACAGGCCTGAAAGTCTACAGTTTATCTTACCAGCCACTGGCGAGTACTTAAAAATTTTTGGTTAAGAAAATTTTTTACTAGCCAGAGGAAAATTAACAAATAATTTGCCAGCTTCCAAGTTATTTATTGTAGCCCAGGATGAAAATAAATAATAGATATGCTTGTATATAAACATAAATATGGAATTTGTATACAGTATACAAATTCCATATTTATTTATTGCTTAAAATAACGAACCTCATCTTTCATTGTCTGTGCAATTGAGTGCACTAGTTCCACAGCTTTAACATAGTTGGCATAAGTGGTTGTGATGGGCACACCATTTTTTTTTTCTTATTTCAATAATGGGTAAAAATTTAGTGAATGGAAGTTCTTCCTTTGCCAGCATGTATGCAATGGTAATTTTCATATTCAAGTCTTCAGAATCCTTATGTTCTTCCTTCTTTTGCTGACACTGGAATGTCTTGTTTATGTTTCCTTGACCTTAGCGATTTAATTCAGCATCACGCAGTTCAATATGCTTCCTGCTCTTGCCATGGTAAACTATGTTTTGCTTTTTAATATTCTGAGATCCAGTTACGAAATCCATTTTGCCGGCTGCAGTTGGTTTTTTCATGCCAGTGGAACACTTCATTTTGTTTTCGTTTTCATCATGCACATGCCATGTAAATTGTTTCTTCCATTTTGGAAGAAATGTTCTCTGTGATGCTTTTTTCGGGGAGGCGACGAGATTAACGTTGATGGCGAGGGTTTCATACGGTTCATGTTGGAAGCAAATGATGGTACTCCTTCTCGTCAGCTGACTATGGCAACATTGATCATGTCATCAGCAAGTGAGAGAGAGCGTCTAGTGACTGTTATGATGCCATGCTGTTTTTAATAGAGTTGCCAGAATATTAATAATTTTTTTACATATTTTTATCATAATGTTTCTTAATATGAAGCAGTGGTTAAAGAAACAAATTTTATTAAATTTTATATATGAAACTTTAATTTGCCACTGGCGAGTGAGAAATGATTTTTACCCGGCATGTAATTTATTTACTCGCCAAATACTCACAACTTTCAGGCCTGCACACACACACACACACACACACACACACACACACACACA
>JAGKTI010005680.1:0-43865 GCA_018397915.1 Birgus latro | reverse complement strand
TAAAATACAATGAGTTTCTGTTATCATTTGGGTTAGAATTTTGCCTACAGTTGTTCAAGCTATCCTATACTAAATATTTTTTATGTTTTGAAAAGTTGGTTAACAGACTAAAATCTTGCAATCTGGCAAACGGTTTTACATTTGAGGCTGTTATCAGATGCGTTCGGAATGTTGTTTGTAATAATTTTTATTCCTTTAAGTCTAGCAAAGTTTTCTCCCCTATTTTTACCAGAGCAGATATCAGTATACTGAGGAATCTTGGAAAAAGAAATGACATTGTGGTGTGTAGACCAGACAAGGGAAAAGGAGTTGTTCTGTTAAATAAAAACGACTACATTGTTAAGATGAATATTATTCTCAATGATCTGACTAAGTTTGCCAAGTTAAGGTATGAGGATATATATTCCATAACAACCAGGGTAGAGGACAAAATAAACAGACTCATCAACAAACTCGTCACACTAAATGCAATAACTATAGAAATCTGTCACTCGCTCAGAGCTACAGGTTCTACCCCGGGTATCATGTATGGTCTTCCCAAAATTCATAAGACTCTGTTCCGTTACGTTCCATCATGGCTGCCTACAACACAGCTTCGTTTAAGTTAGCAAAATTTCTTGTACCATTGTTAACTCCATTTACCAATAACGAGTTTGCACTGAAGAATTCGTACGAATTGACCACTTTCCTGTCCGACTGTCCAATACCTAAGTCTTATTTTTTATGTAGCTTTGACATCAAATCTCCTTTTACTAGTCTGCCATTAGATGAAACTATAGGTATTTGCCATTAGTATATCAGGGAGTAGATATTTTAATGGTATGACTCAATCTGTTTTTAAGGAGCTATTATCGCTTTGTGTAAAGGATGTCCTTTTTGTGTTTAATGAAAATTTGTATAAACAAATTGATGGGGTAGCGATGGGTTCACCATTGGGACCCATACTAGCGAACATTTTTCTATGCTACCATGAGAAAACGCGGCTAGAAGCATGTCCGTCAAATTTTAGACCTATTTTATATAGGATGTATGTGGATGACACTCTAGTAATATTTAAAGCTAAAGAACACGCGTTGAAATTCTTAGAATACCTCAACAGACAGCATAAAAATATTTCCTTCACACTAGAGATGGAGAAAAATAATAACTGTCTTTTTTAGATTTAGTGATTTCGAAAAACAATGGTAAGCTTCTTTTTTCCATTTTCCGCAAGGCAACCTTTTCTAGTCTGGGCACAGGCTTTTTTAGTTTGTCATATCAGATACAGGATCAGTGCTGTAAAGACTCTTATTCATAGAGCATTTTGTCTGTCATCTACATACGCCATTTTTCATAGTGAAGTAACTTAAAAAAATTTGAGAAAATATTTTGTGAATAATGGTTATAGTGCACATTTGTTTGATAAATTGATGAGTATTTTCTTGAACAATAGATACCAACCCAGCTGTCACTATTTATTTATTTTTTGATCTATTAAAAAAAATGCTAAACTTAACTAGTATTTTCGCAAGATTATTTTTTTTTTACACCATAAATAATGTTAGCAGGGCAGGCAAAGACTGTTTCCGTCTCCTAAATGAACGTTGCCAGACCCAGGGAGTTTTGTCCGAAACTTAATGAGAGCAAGTCATCACTTCTTTGGGCGATTGTACATTACGTGCTTTCAAAACATGCACCGTCGAACATATGGGTCAGTCTGGCAGAACGGGTCGTAGGCTTCAGTCACCCACCTTATTCAGCTGTGAGGGAACAGTTTTCAGTGTGATACTTGTCTTAAAGATGAATATTTTAAAATACTTGATAGCTGCTCCAGTGACAGTGGAAGAATCTAAGAATCCTTGTATATTAAATTGCACAAGCCCCAACTTAACAATACTGTATCATCGTACCCTCTAAACATAGTATAATTCTCTTATTTACCATTATTGTATTTTAAAGTACTTTGATATTTACTTATAAGTAATTTAAATAATTTTATCATTTTAGACCAACGAAGATGACATTCGGGAAATGTCGAATCGTCTGGCAATAAAATCCATTATGTTCGTCACGAAACTGTGTTTACTCTTCCTGCAGAAGATCCGGTTCCCCAGGACCGAACCAATATGAAGTGAAATAACTGTTAGTTTTGTTAGTTACCCGTGGGGGTAGGGGGGTTTCAAGAATTCTCCCCCTGAATCCCTGCTTGTATGAGGCGACTAAAAGGGTTGGTGATGGGTAAGTGACCCACCCTGTAAAACAACTAACTAAAAGTACTAACAAGAAGCCTCAGACCAGGACTGACCAAAAGTTGACGACAAAGGACCGAACAAAGGACTTGTTACGGATAACAACGTGGAATGTTTGGGGGTATAAATGATGAGGTGAAAGAAAGACTGTACAGGTGCTTGAGGGTGCGAAAGTGGATATAACTATGGATTAACTGAAAGTAAATGGTGAGGTGTGAGAGTGAGAGAATGGGAGTATGGATGGGGTATGGGCAGGAGTACGTGAGAATGAGAGGTCAAAAGAAGGAGTGTGTATTGTTGTGAGTAACAGATGGAATGAGAATATAAAATAGTATGGGTCAGTTGGCTCAAGGATTGTGTGGGTAGGAGTGAAAGTTGGACTACAAATGTGGGCGACTGTGTGTGTGTGCATGCACCAATGCAAGATCGTGCAAGTAGAGTGAGAGAAGAGTTCTGGACAAATGTGGAAGCGTGCTTGGAAAAGTTTGAAAGGTATGAGAGAGTGTTTCTGATTGGAGATATGAATGGAAAAGTAGGGAATGTGAAGGTGGATGGAGTGGTTGGTGAGTGGGGTGTGCCTGCAGAGATGGATGAGAATGGCAGTGCTTTAGTGGACATTTGTGCTGGGAGGGAGTTGATGATAGCTAATATCCTCTTCAGGCACAAAATGATCCATAGGTACACATGGCGAGTGATGAGAAGGGTGGATGGTGAACTGAATGAACAGAAGGCAATGACTGATTATGTGTGTGGATGAAAGGATAAGAAAGTGTGTAATGGATGCAAGAGTGTATAGAGGTTGGGGGAGTGGACTTTTTGACCGTCAGAATCAAAGTCCAAACAAAATGGAGGAAGAAAAGAAGGGAAAGACAGGAGGAAGTAGTTCTTACAAGGAGAGTAGAAAAGTTACAAGAGGATGGGAAAAAGGCAGAATATAAAAGGGAAGTGGAGGAGAGATTGGGAAAATATAGATTGGAGCAGATGAGGGACATGGAAGGTGTGTGCAAGATATTCACAGAAGAAATCTGTGCCGCATGTGAGGTGGTGTGTGGGGCGAAGAGAAGACGAAAGGGGGTTCAGGGAACAGCATGGTGGACTGAAGAGGTGAGAGATGCTGTGGCACAAAAGAAGAAAGCATATAATGAGTGGATGAAGAACAGGGGCGTCGAAGACGGAAGAGAGAGTTATAGGTAGAGAGGAGGAGAGAGGTGAAAAGATTAGTAAGAAGAGAGTGGATAAGGAATTTGGAAGGAATTTGAGTGTAAAATGGAGGGAATGTAAGAAAATTGTTACTTTTTTTCATATAATAACAGAATAGAGGAAGGAAAAACAAATGAATAGAAAAAAAATCCATACACCGGATTACTGGTGTCCTCCATTCATGAAATATTGTAACAGTTGGACTTGAACAGCAGTAGGTTAAACTTTGGTGGGAAAAAATTCTGGGGAAGTGAGTTCCAGAGATGCAGTACAGGGAATAAAAGAATTCTGATAGGTGGAAGTTCTGCAATATGGCTGTGTGACATTCCAGTCATGAGCTCTGCCAGATGCCCGTGTAGCACAAGGGAAGGCATGGAGTGTTGGCACAATGGACGCAACCTCGTCTGAGCATTTGCCATAAAATTATCTGTAAAGCAATGCAAGGAAGGCATCATTCTTTGTTACTTGTAGGGGAGGTAAATTATTTGTAATAGCAGGGTTATTAATAATTCCAACAGCTTTGTTCTGAATTTTGTCTAGTTATTTTAATGCAACCTCTCCACATCCATTCCACAAGGGTGAGCAATATTCAAGCTGAGAGCGCACATGACTCTTGTAAATTATAGCTAACTGCTTGTCAGTGAAAAACTTAAGGACTCTGTATAATATTTCAAGTTTCTTTAGGGTGGTTTTAGCAAGTGATCTGACATGAGATGTTCAACTGAGGACATTGTTAACCCGAGGAATCCCATCGACGTATGGGTACGTCACAACGTTTTGTCACTACTACACCCATCGACGTACGGGTACATCGCACAATTGCAAGGGTCATAATTTGCACAATTTTCAAGTTTCATGGGTGATTTTTGGTAAGCATATGTGGGAGACCTTCCTCTACCTGCTGTCAAGCGGGGATACTGCCTGGCCCCACCTAACCCCCCTCCCCCCTCCCCCCCACACTGGGCAATTCACCTGTTAGCAGTAACCTGGCCAGTAAAGGTATGTTGCCCCACGGTCTCTCCAATGACGAAATTCACAGTGAAAGTGATTCCTGAGGTGGAGGACTAAGAAATAAAGAAGCTAGAGCAAGAAGCAAACAGAAGTGATGAGGTGGTAATGTCATAAATGTAGGTGCCATATGTGGATGTGTTTTGTGACTGAACAATGCTTCTATTGCCTATATAAATGTGTGAAAACCAATATAGTCTTGTACTGCACAAAAATTCGTACCAAATACACAAATAAATACGTAATTTAAAGTGGCTTGAATCAGTTAACCCTTCCATAGTTCGTTTTCTTTAGCCAGGTACCCTGAGAAAGAGGGAAAATGTAAGGCTGACTCATCACCTGTAGCACCATTTATAGCCTCAGGAGGGTGATTTTTCTAAGAATTTTCTATGTTTCTCACCAAAAGCGAAGGTTTGAGCCAAAAAAGAGAATTCCAAAAATGCTCAGGACTGGGGGATATCGGAGGTTGGAAATCGGTCAGGACGTGACGGGTTAAGTGAGACTCCGAGAATTTCAGTACTTTAGGAGACGGGAACATTAGTAACACTGAAAGTAATATATAAATCTGGCAATATCTGTCTGTTAGTAAATTGTATATATTTGGTTTTACTAGCATTAAATGAGACAAGGTTATTCTGTCCCCATTCACTGATCATAGACATTCACTGATCATAGATAAGTTTTGATATATGGAGATGGCTGTGCTGAGTTGTGAATTGGAGATATCAGACTTTGTAATTGGAAGTCTGAGTGTGAATGAACTATGAAGTGTTGAGTCGTCTGCATATGAATGGATGGTATTGTGGGTGACAGATAAGAGATCATTAATATGAACCAGGAACAGGGTTGGCACCAGAACTGATCCCTGTGACACGCCGGCGTTAACTATGTGGAAATTGGAATATACATTATCTCCTTTCACTCTGATTTTTCTGTCGCTGAGATATGAGGCAAGCAGAGGAACAAAAGACGTTAGTCCATAGCAAGGGAGTTTGAACAGCTGGGAACGATGCCACACTCTGTCAAAAGCCTTAGAAATATCAAGGGCTACTGCGTGAGTTTCTCCATGTACGTCGATTGACTGATGGATGGTATGGGTCAGGAGATTGAGTATGTCAGTGGAGGATCTTTTGTGGTGAAAACCCTATTGTCTATCACTAATTAAGTTGTTGGATTCAAGATGTTTAACTATGTGCTTATTGATTAACCCACCCAGTGCCCCCGACGTGCGATGCACGTCACCACTTTTTTCACGCTCAGACCCACCGACATGCATCGTACATCAGTCAATTGCAAGGCCCGTCGTTTGCACATTTTTCAAGATTCGCGGGTGATTTATAGTAGGCACATGTGGGAGACCTTCCTCTACCCACTGTCAAGCGGGAGTACTGCCTGGCCCAACCTGACCCCCCTCCCCCCTCCCCCCACTCGGCAATTCAACTGTTAGCAGTAGCCTGGCCAGTAAAGACATGTTGTGCGACGGTCTCTCCAATGACGAAATTCACAGTGAAAGTGATTCCTGAGGTGGAGGACAAAGAAATAAAGAAGCTAGAGGAAGAAACAAACAGAAGTGATGAGGTGGTAATGTCGTAAAAGAAGGTACCATATGTTGGTGTTTTACGTGAGTGAACAATGCTTATATAGCCTATATTATTGTATGAAAACCAATATAGTCTTGTACTACACATAAATTCGTACCAAATAATTAAATAAATACATAATTTAAAGTGGTTTGAATTAATTAACCCTCCCATAGTTCGTTTTCTTTGAAGCCAGATATCCTGAGAGAAAAAGAAAGGTAAGCCTGACTGTCACTTGTAGCAACATTTATAAGCTCAGGAGGGTGATTTCTCTATGAATTTTCGATGTTTCTCACCAAAAGCGGAGGTTTGAGCCAAAAAAAAAAAAAAGACAAGTTGAAAATCGGTCAGGTTCTGAGGGTGTATTGGGTAAAAAAGTGGTCAGGACTGGGCAGTTTAAAACTTCAAATACTTTACCAAGAGAAGATGTGATAGCTATTGGTCTGTAATCAGAGGGATCAGAGGAACTTCCTTCTATGGAACTGGGTGGATATTGGCTACTTTCCATGAATTAGGGAATGAAGAACACTGTTCAAAACAATTGGAGGAATTCCATCTGGGCCTGGAGCTTTGTTGGTAGGTAAATTGTCTTGGATGGATATTTGGTAACTTGTTTGTATTTTAAGTGGAACAATTTCGGGAGACTCGAGTTCTAGTACTGGGACGTTCTGGCTGACTTCCTCTATGGTAGAATTTCTGGCAAATGTACTGGTAAAGATATCTGCTTTCCTATGTGAGTCATTTTGTAATGTTGCCATTTGAAGATTTTAGTGGAGGAATGGATGATGACTTGTTAAAGTTATTATTGAAAGAATTAAGAGTTGACCAGAATATTCTATTGTCATTAGGGTTGATAAGTAGTTTTGATGCTTCATTATGAATTAAGTTTGATTTAGCGAGATTTATTACAGCTTTTGCATGGTTTCTAGCAATTTTAAATTGACAGATTAATTCAGATGTTTTTTTTATTTTAAGTAAGTGCTACATGATAATGACTTTTGGGCTGTTGCTCTGGCACAGTTTTTATCAAACCATTTTGGAGAGTTCAATCTTTTAGTGAACTGCTGACTTGGTATGAATAAATCCATACCAGCTAGTATTATATTACTAATGTGTGACTGGGTAGAATTGTTCTGGAAAGAGGTAAAGAGTGTTAGACAGGGTGCCAAAGAAGTTAGTTGGGGTGTGAAAGATAAAACTTGGTAGATTACTAGTGGAGAAGAGAGAAAAAGTGAACAGATGGAGAGAACACTTTAATGGAATGTTGAACATAGAGAATGAAAGTAATGCAAGTATAAGTGGCTGGGGAATGGCTGGGAGAAGGAGAAATGTGGGAGGAGAGGAAGAAATCAGTAGGATGGAAGTGGTGGAAGGAATGAAGAAAGTTACAATGGGGAGAGCCCCAGGAATTGATGGAGTGTGTGGTGAAAAGCTGAAGCATGGGGGAGAGATAGTAATAGAATGGATGTGGAAGGTGTGCAGATTGGCCTGGGAGGAAGGTAGAGCCCCGGAGGATTGAAAGTCAGGTATAATTATTCCCCCGTAAGAAAGGAAAAGGGGGAAAAGAAGTGTGTGGTAATCATAGGGTCATTTGCCTTCTTAGTGTAATAGGAAAAGTATATGGTAGGATACTTATTGAAAGAGTTAGGGAAATAATAGAGGAATTAGTTGGAGAAGAACATGGAGGTTTTAGGAAGGGATGAGGCTGTATAGACCAGATATTCATCCTTAGATCTTTAGTAGAAAAGTTTCTAGAGAAGGGAAAGAAATTGTATGCAACCTTCATGGATTTGGAGAAAGCATATGACAGGGTGGACAGACAAGGATTGTGGAAAGTATTTACAATTAATGGAGTAGATGGGAAGTTGGTGAAGGCCGTGAAGAGTATATATGAGGGTGCTAAGGCTGCAGTGTGGGTGGATGATGAACTGAGTGAATTTTTCCATTTGAAGGTTAGATTGAAACAAGGATGTGTCATGTCTCCATGGTTGTTCAGTCTGTATATGGATGGGGTTATAAAAGAGATACAAGGTCGGGCAGTGGATGTTGGAGCGGCCCTAGTGAGAGAGGGCAGTGTTTGGAAACTCCCTGTACTGTTGTTTGCAGATGATACTGTATTGTTGAGTGAAGACGAAGGGGAGCTGCAAAGCTCGGTAGATGAATTTGGGAAAGTATGTAAGAAACAGAATCTAAAGGTGAATATAGGGAAGAGTAAAGTGATGGTCTTCCAGTCAGTGAATGTACAGTGAGTTTGGATGGGGGGATTATGGAGAATGTGAGTGCATTTAAGTACTTGGGTAGTGTGATGAGTAAGGATGAAAGTTTGGAGGGTGAAGTGTTTGAAAGGGTGCAGCAGGGAAGAAAGGTTGATGGTTCCTAGAAAGCAGTGATAAGAAACAGAAGTGAGCATGGAAGTGAAAAAGCTGCTACATGACAGTATTGTGATACCAATTCTAAAATATGGAAGTGAAGCTTGGACCCTGTTGGAGGGACAGAAGTCAAGAGTGAGAACAGTGGAAATGAGTTGAGAAGAGCATGTGGAGTCACCTGGAGAGACAGCCTCGATCGGTAGAGAGTTGGCTTGCGGTTCCGTGGGACCCAGGTTCGAATCCTCGCTGGTGCAGGGAACAGTTTAAGGATTTGAATTTCATTAAATCAGGCTTTACTGATCTACCAGAAGACCCGCCGACATGTCGTAAAAATGACCCCGCTAATACCAATACACCAGTCCTGTATGAGACAGCCCTAGCATGTATTCAATATGGACGGTGGGTGTTAAGCGCCGAAGTGGTGACACGTAGATTGTAGGAGGACGACTGGGCCTTGACTGCAGGCTGTGAAGCCTATGCCCAGAGTCGGACACATAAAAAAAAAAAAAAAGCCTGACAAATGAGGAAGTGAAGGAGCGTTGTGGTGTGTATGTGGATGTGATAGGAAGCATTAGGAGAAACACATTAAGGTGGTTTGGGCATGTGGAGAGGATGGAGAGTGAGAGACTGACGAGAAGAGTGTACGTGAAGGAGGTGGAGGGGGGATGAAGGAGGTGGAGGGGGGAAGAAGGAGGTGGAGGGGGGAAGAAGGAGGGGGAGGCCAACATCGAGATGAAGGGATGGAGTGGAGAGGTATATGAGAGAGGGGGATGTGAGCTGGGAGCAGGGCAGTGAAATGGCGGGGGACAGAGCAACATGGAGGCGATTTGTTTGTGGCCACCCGGTACAGGATTAAGGCATCTGGTAATAAATAGACAGATAGTTCTGAGGATATCTGGGTCCTCTCACTACTTATGGTGTTTCTCCTTCAAGCTGTGGCAAACCACGATTTTTTATATATACAGTATATGTGATTAACCCATCACGTCCTGACTGATTTCCCACCTCCGATACCCCCCAGTCCCGAGCGATTTCGGAAAAAAAAAAATTGGTTCAAACCTCCGCTTTTGGAGAGAAACATCGAAAATTCATAGAGGAATCGCCCTCCTGAGCTTATAAATGTTGCTACGGGTGACAGCCTTAGCTTTTCGTTCTCTCTCAGGGTACCTGGCTTCAAAGAAAATGAACTATGGGAGGGTTAACTAATTCAAGCCACTTTAAATTACATATTTATTTATTTACTTGGTACAAATTTTTGTGTAGTACAAGACTATATTGGTTTTCACACAATAATATAGGCAATATAAGCATTGTTCAGTCACCAAGCACATCCACATATGGCACCTTCCTTTACGACATTACCACCTCATCACTTTTGTTTTTTTCTTCCTCTAACTTCTTTATTAATTCTTTGTCCTCCACCTCAGGAATCATTTTCACCATGAATTTCGTCACTGGAGAGACCGTGGCGTGGCATGTCTTTACTGCCCAGGTGAATTACCGAGTATGGGGGGAGAGGGGGAGGGGGATCAGGTGGGGCCAGGCAGTATCCCCACCTGACAGCAGATAGAGGAAGGTCTCCCACTTATGCCTACCAAAAATCACCCATGAAACGTGAAAAAATGTGCAAATGACTGACCTTGCAATTGCATAACGTACGGGTACGTTGGTTGGTGTCACCGTGACAAAACGTTGCAACATACCCGTACGTCGACGGGACACCTCGAGTTAAAGGTGACCTCTTGTAGTGAGAAAATAACTGAAGACCATCTCTAGCTTCGACAGCTAGAAATATTAAGTTGAACAGGATGCGCAGGAGTAACAAGAATTACATGTAATGTACATAAATGTAATGAAGATATTATCTTAAATACGATGGTCTTACTGAATTCATTCTATTTTTGTAACCGACAAACGAATGTACTCGCTAAAGGGAAAAGTTCGCATTGAAGAACTTAATGAACGTAATCAAAACTAGTCTGAAAATCCATTCTAAAATACTCTTTTAATGGCACTAAATATAAAACACTAAACATTCATCCTAGTGAAAAGTTTATTAGGATGCAAAAGATATGAGAACTTGAAGAGCTGTGTGAAGTGTCAGAAAGTGAAAATGTGTTTATGAAGGATTAGGGGTGGTTTTGACCTTTGAATCAGGTAACGCCTGCTGGTTAGATACTTCTACCTCATGACGATTCTCTTGTAGGAGGATAATTATGATTGCACTAAAGGGGTCAGCAAAAGTCACATCCAATCCCTTCCACCCCGAGTTCAGAACGTCTCTCCTTAATTGAGTAAAAGCATTAGAAGTGGTTGGCATTAAATATAATGGACATCCACGGGCTGAAGTGGTTAACCACCTTCCATACAATGATACCTTTTATTACATCCTTCTTATGGTCAAACAGCTATACATACCTTAGGAAACCGCCATCGTAGTGGACTGGCTAATGAGGGCTATATTTGTGCCGTTAAGCTAGGAAAATCACTACTAAACTGAGTGAGATAGCCGATAGTAAGAAAAGAACTGAAAAAATCATCGTATTATAATGGCAGGTCCATTTAAACTCATGACCTTTTTTATAGTTAATACATTATACCGCCAGATGATTGTCTTTAGCCTTCGTTAACTCTCTTACAAACTGTTTCCGTCCCTGACTTGAACAATGTCATCGATGGACAACAAGAATGTGGAAAATTATGAAATCCTCGAACGGAGGGGGTAAAGTAAGTCTAAAGTTTAGAATTGTGTTCGTACGTGAGAGTCTGAGATGATTAACGCATGTTCGTGAGATGATAGAATTTCGGATCACGCATATTAACCCCTTCAGCACGACGACGTTTTTAGTCTTCATTTTTTTTTTTATTAACTCCCAGTAAATATATTAAGTTTGGGAAAGACATCTCGTATTGATGTTGGGAAAGACATCTCGTATTGATGTTGGGAAAGACATCTCGTACTGATGTGGCTAATTTGAAAAGTTTCTTATAAGATGAAGAAAACTGATGGTATCAAGAATTAAGAAAAGATGTCATCGTAGTGGAATGTACTCTTTTCACTTGAGTCTGTTATATTCAGATTAAGGCTTCTTGTATTCAAGGGACTAAAGAAGACGCTATCTCTCAGTTTCGAAAATCTTTTCAAGAACTGTAACAAGATAGGTTGACGATGTTAAGAGTAGAGAAGAAAAATGCTATGGTTGAAATGGAATATATTTTCTTAACCTGAATAATGTGAAAGTTGACTTTGCCTTGTGACCTTACCCTTCGCCCATATATTCTTATTAACTATACATTTTCTTCTTAGCTAACCCTATTTTTTTCCACTAAGTTTGGTTGATATCAGATCAAATATGTTTACATTATTTTGCACACACACACACATCTATATATTTATCCGTCTATCTACCTATCTGTCTAGCTATCTCTATCTATAAATATCTATATCTAACTATCTATATTTATCTATATATATACATATATATATATATATATATATATATATATACACACACACACACCAATAAAAAATATCGCGTTCCCTCTCACTTTTGAGGGATGATGGTCATGTGCATTGTTTCCACTCCTTATGGATCGGCAGAAGGTATTATTCATAATCATGTACGATCGCCCAAAGAAGTGATGACCCGATTCCCAGTACCTTTCGTTCAGAAAGTGGTATCTGGCAACTGTCCAGGCCATGTTATATTTTCTATATTGCACACCGGAAAGAGCAGTATTTGGGTAAACATCACCAAAAAGTAATATATTAGTGTTTTTACCGTGTATATCTCGCATTACGGAAGAGGAAACCACAATACACTGAAGTTGAGGCTTAGCAGTACGAAAGAATGTGAAACGCACTCCCTATCGCTCAACGGTTTCAGGGTTAAAATGCGGAGAAACTCTCGTAATATTTTCCATTCAAAATCAACAATACTGAAGGAAATATGTCCCATAAAATAAAACCCGCAGACAATCGTAATTTGAGATCATTAGTGCCATCAAATCAGAAAAATAAACATCTAAAGATATATTATTATCCACATTTAATTCTCTATGCGGGATGATATTCACGCGGGTAAACCCGTAAGTGCTGAAAGCCTGAAAGCAAGACTGATCAACAAGAAACTACAGCCTATCGGTGCAAGCAGAATGTTGCTCTTTATTTAGCAAATATCCCAGTAAGACAGATATACTGGCACCTTGACAGTTAACAGATAGATAAGCGATACAGAGGTAGAACATTAGAAATTTGCTACTGGAGCCCCTCGTAGCACAAGACCAAGACATAAGGATTAATACATGTGCCCAAGAACAACTATTTACCACTTGTGTTGCTATCAAGAAGCAAATTAATCTGCCGGCATTCAGTGGCGTTAGTGAAACCAGTGCAATCATAAGTGGAAAACTGGTCATTTTTACTGACACGAAATTCCAACATGTTATAAAACATGTAGGGCAGTTGCATGGAAAAACTAAAGAGGGAGAGGTTGATAGTCAAAAGCATGGATGGGACAATGAAGATAATTAAAGCCAAAAACATTATATTAAAAATAAGGGGAAGGGGGGAACTGTGACAAAGGTCGAGACATCCTCTGCCCCCCTGACGTGGTAATGACTGACGGAACTTCACGGAAGCCCTGCCGGCTGCCGTGCACTGTTGCCAAAGGAAAAATTATTGAAATCCTCTAAATTAGTCTCAGATGCGGTAAAAATCCGCCAGACTGAGGGAAATTAACGAAAAAAAAAATGGGCGACCTAAAAAAAAATGGTTAAGCCCTGAAAAAAAAAAAAAAGAAGCTAGAGAAATGTAATAATTTTATACCAGCTACACTGCTTTTGAAATCTCTAAATTTAGCGGGAAAATCGCCTCATTGGTAACTGCTGGCATGAGTCGTGAAAACGTGCCAGATGTCACTATTTATTTATTTTTTGATTGATCTATTAAAAGAGAGAGAGAGAGAGAGAGAGAGAGAGAGAGAGAGAGAGAGAGAGAGTAAACCTAACTAGTATTTTCGCAAGATTATTTTTTTTTACACCATAAATAATGTTTGCTGGGCAGGCAAAGACTGTTTCCGTCTTCTAAATGCATGTTGCCAGACCTAGGGAGTTTTGTCCGAAACTTAATGAAAGCGAGTCATCACTTCGCGTTTGTACTTCCACCGGAGCGGGCTAGTCACCTACCCATGAATTCTCTTGGCTACGGTAGCCGAGGATCGGAACCGCTGTCTCTTTGCTTGTTTTTTTTCATTCATCATTGTCACAGGCATCATTATCATCATTATCATCATCCTATTAACTCTCATACATGACTGACGTAACTGAGGTAGACATGGCTTGGGATAGAATAAATAGAAGATTCGTGGGTACTACAGTCAGCCTGAAAAGCTATTTCTGTTTTATATGAATAACGCGATAACCCTGGCAGATTGGGAGGGATCAGTGGAACAACAGAGTCGTGGGTAGTTGAGGAAGATATAGAATAATCCCTTGTCTCTTTCTTACTCATACCCTCTCCCTTTCTTATTCTACTCTCGCCTTTTTTCCTCTATCTTTCCCCTTCACATCTCCTCCTCCCTTCCCCTCCCCACCTTCTTCTGTTGCATTTCCCTGCATCTCTTCCCCATCCTCGCGTCACTAGTATCCTTCTCACCTCTATCATTTCTCTATTCTTTCCCTCTTTACTCCCATCTCGAAATTCTTTCATATTCCATGCTCCTGTTCCTTCCTCCTCCTCGCACTGTATTTTTTCACAGATGCCATTCCTCTTGTCTCTCCCTTATCCTTTCTCTCACCTTCCACACTCTCTCTCATCTTATTCATCACCCTCACCATTCCCCACGTCCTTCAAATTTTTCTGTCCTATTTCTTTTCATTTACCCACGTCTTTCTCTCGCCTCACCCATTACTCCTGTCATCCTTTACCAACTCCCTTATTCCATTAGCCCTCCATACTCCCCTCTTCACACGCCTCGTCTCCCCTCCCCTCTCCATCCTCCCCAGTCCTTTTCCCGGCCCTCCCCTACTGCATACTCACTCCTCCCATCTCCTTCCTCTCATCTTTCCCTCTCCCCCTCCCTAACCTCTCCTCTCCTATCTCCCTTTGCATCCACTCTTCCATCCTTCCTTGTCTCTCTTCACATATCCCCACGTATCCTCACCACCCCTTCCTTCCTCTATACCCACCAGTCCCTATTGCTTTCTCCACGCTCTTCCTGCATCTTCCTCCTCTTTCCTCTCTTATCACGTCCTTCACCTAATTCCATCCGTTTCCTCCCCTCTCCCATTCCCACCTAGCCACTGACCCCCGAAATAAGTCGTTGTAGCACTAAATCTCTGGCAACTTCCTCCCACCTCCCCACACTTACCTCACAAACACCAGCCCTGGAACCACATTAATCCTCTCTCTCTCTCTCTCTCTCTCTCTCTCTCTCTCTCTCTCTCTCTCAGTAATTCTCGTTTCACCAGCTTTACTCCTATTCCCGTCTACTTCCCTCCCCTCACCTACAGCCTCAACTTTTCTCTTTCTCTTCCCCAGATTTCACCTTCTCCCAATTGTCTCTTTTCCATCCATTCCCTTTCCAGATTTGCACCTTTAATTTTCTTTATTTTTTCACATTTCACACTATGTTTATTTAATATTTTATGCAAATATTTCGTCTCACCAATATTCTGTATATTTTTATACACTGTTACATGCCTTTTCCTACACATTCTGTTTCCAAATTTATCATCTTTCAAAGGTCTCTCTCTCTCTCTCTCTCTCTCTCTCTCTCTCCTATATAGTCATTGTTCCCACCCACCCCACACGACTTGTCTGCCCAAGTCTGTCCCAAATGCCATCCGTTTTTTCCTCATGTCATTCCCTTCTCCCCCTCTTAATCCCTCTTTTCTTTTTCTCCCCTCTCTTCCCAGCACTCAAATTCACCACATTGTTCTTCCCCATACGGACTTACTCTCTCCTCTACTTCTCATCCTCACTTTCTCTACCTATTGCTCTATTACATACTTGTCGTCTTTGGTCTAATTCCTACTGACCATACTCCCCCTCTCCCTACTACTCCTCCATCCCTCCTCGTCCTTCCTTTCTCTTTACTACGTACTTCATCATTGTTTCACCTCTTTCCATCTCCCTCTCTACTCATACCTAGACGTAAAATCCTCTGTATCTCCCTTCTCCTGATTCTCACTCTCCTCAGTACCCTCTTGTCTCAGTCACCTACCTTCCTTCCTTCCCCCCACCCTCCCCTCGTTAACGCCCTCCTTTTCACTCCACTCTTCTCTTCCTCAGCGACTTCCATACCAACTTTTGCCTCTCCCTACACCCATGAATCTCTCTCTCTCTCTCTCTCTCTCTCTCTCTCTCTCTCTCTCTCTCTCTCTCTCTCTCTCTCTCTCTCCAAGTCCGTATATCCTTTAACAAGCAATTTGTAAAGTAAGTGAGGTGACAGCTGCCGGTTCCCCCCTTATCCCCTTCTCCCATGTTCCTCTCCTTTTCCCTAACGTGCCCCCCCTTCACCTACCTTCTTCCTCCATTCCCCCTCTCGCCCTCTCCGCTCCTCCTTCCCCCCCTCCCCCCTTTCAACCAGAAAATATTGTTTTCCACGCTTGGATATTGTCCAGACTTGGCGTGGCCTGGTCTATGGTTGGGATTCCTGGCTCACTTTGTATTGCTGGCTTACGTTGGATTCCCAGCTTATTCTAAATTCCTGTCCTATTTAATTTTTTTTTTTTTTTACTGACTTGGATTCCTAAATAATTTTTGTAACTGGCTTGGATTCCAGGCATAATTTTTCCCATTGACCTGGATTCTAGCCCTATATATGTTCAGTAATTTATAGCTTAGTCTCGTCACCGAATTCCTTTCTGCAGTGGGTTGGCTTCCTTGCTTCTTTATCTTGGCCTGGTTTTCTCAATGACCCACGCTTCTGTTTGGTTTGGATTCCTGGCATACTGCTCTCACTTGTTTAATTCCTGGCTTAATTTTCTCACTGTCTGGAGTCCTGCCTAAATTTTCTCACTGTTTGGATTCATGGCTTCCCTTCCTTACTGTTTAGATTCATGATTCATAGCTTACTTTTATCAAAGTCTGTCTTCCTAGTATATTTTGCTCATTGACTGGAGTTGTAGCTTGCTCTTCTCACTGTGTTAAAATCCTTTTTTTTTTCTCTCTCTTTTTGAAGCATCGAGGTCCTGTTTTTTCTTTTTTTCTTATTCACTGGTTTGGACACCTGCCTTGGTTTTCACACTTACTAGATTTTTTCATTGCTTTTCTCACATTTTTACAGATTTCTAAAAAAAAATTTACTGGCTACGTCTCGACATCTTCTACTCACTCGTTTGGCTTGTTTTACTCAGTTGCATTCTAACTACTGTTTTTTTTTACTACTTTGAGGAAATGGGAGGGTCCACGATCTACTCACTCGATATTGCGCCCACATATTGCTGAATCTGAAGTTAACCAATGGATATCCATAAAAATGGAAGTTGTAGAAATCAGCAATAATTCCCGTGGATAGTTTGTTATACCATATACTGAACATATTATGTTTTTGTTCTGCAGATTTATGTGATGGATGAGTGATTACCTGATATTTGCATTTTGTTGCAAGTAATTTAATGATAAGCACACTAGTAGGAACCTGTACTGCACAAATGCATCGATTGGCACCAATATATTTTTCAGTATAATAGTTTTATAAGTAACACAATAGTTATTATGAATAATATACCCATAACAATAATGGTATATATTAAAACTATGATCGGCTGTAAAACTTTATTCATACAAAAATTTTGGAATCAGAATTTCATACATATTGTTAAGAGAAATCGACAAGTACTTGTGAGGAAAAAGTCAGAATATTGATAAATGGCCACCCCTAACGGGAGTAAGGCGTCTGGCAATAGAATAATAATAAATAAAGTAAGTATGCTAATTTATTTAAATATCTCAATATTTTACAGTAATTCTCACAAATATATGCAAATTGTTTGTGTTAGCACTTTGAAATATTGCTCAAGCTAAATATTAGATTACGCACTTGTACAAGTTTTTTTTTTTTTTGTGTCCGACTCTGGGCATAGGCTTCACAGCCTGCTATCAAGGCCCAGCAGTACTCCTACATACCAACACCTCAAGTTACAGATACTGGAAAATAATAATAATAAATAAAAGGCAGTTAGTATTCTAATTTAGGTAAATATCTCAATATTTTACAGTAATTCCCACGAATATATGCAAATGGTTTGCGCTTGCGCTTTGCGACATTGCGCAAGCTAAATATTGGTCAGACTGTGCACTTTGCGCTTGCGCAAGGTAGTGAACTGTGGATTTCACATTGCACTTGCATTGTGCTTGTGCAAGGTCCTTTTTCGTTTGCGCTGCTCACCACTGAAAAATATAATATCAATCTAGTTCGTAACTCAAAAAATTCACATGTGCCACTCATTGCATATTTCGGAAAAACCTAATGCCAGATGTTTTTCTATGAGCTGCTGAATTCCAAAGGCTAAACTTTGTGGTAAGCAGGAGGAAACTGTTGAGAAGAGGGAATTGCCAGTTATGTAGTGCTGGAGTACTCATGACGATTCTTGAATTTTTCCACTGTGTCAGAGTTGCCAGTTAGCCTGGTATTTCTGAGTGGAGGTATTTGTAAGTTGTACATTAATTTTTGTAACCTTTCACTATGATGTTTTATTTGTGCAGTTGGTTGGTAAATCATGTAATTTTATCTCATTTTGTATGCTAACGCATTTACAGTGTTGTGTAACATCAGAAAATTCATGATATTTTGGATGTCTCTGATTTGGCAACTGTGGTAGTCATGGTGGAAATGTGCAGACAAATATGATGCATATTAGTGAGACTGGCAGACAACATAGTACTTGACAAGCACACAACACCAGTATATCCATAGAGCCGACAGCGACAGTGTAATGGCATTTCTTATGCCAGTGATAAGACTGCACAAACAATAATGTAACGGGATACATGACATCTTCTGGGGATGAACTGGCAAACAAACTGAGAAGCTGACGACAGCCTCTGAGAAATATCACTGGATCTAGAAACAATAATTCAATAAAAAGACAGTTTACTAAATAATGCTGAACCGACTGAAGGAATACTACTATCTGGAACATTTTCTTAAGTTAATTAGTGGTGAATCTTTGATTTTGAACCTAGCAACTTCGTGACTTAGCCGACAGGAGAAGAGAAGTATTGTACACTAAGTATTACACCAATAATCTCATGTGCATAAAAATCTGTCAGTAAAGGATTAAGTACTGGTTACCTTTATAGATATGTTTAGAGATCTAGCCACAGCTAATCATCCTGTTAATAACCATTAATGTCAAGTAATAAGAGATAAGTAAACATTTTTACCTCTCTTCAGTAACTAGCAGTGCATTTTGAAGGTCCTATTTTCCAACTAGAAAGCACTCAGAGAGCTCATACATCCTCCAATGCCATTGCCATTAAAAGGGATCCGGATCTGGAAACGTAGATACAGAACCCGGATCCGAATCAGCCCCCAAATTTTATCAGTTCTTTCTTGGTCCATGGCACACCTTTGCACCAAATTTCATTTAAAATCACTGAGAACTTTTGGAGATATTGTACGGGATACTCAAAAAATTGATCATTTCTTCCTTGGTCCATGGCCCACCCTTTCACAAAGTGTCATCAAAATCCGCCCATAACTTTTTGAGTAATCTCTGATCCGGATCCGGATCCGCCCTAAAATTTAATAATCTCTTCTTTGGTCCAGGGCCCACCCTTCTGCAAAATTTCATCAAAATCTGTTCATAACTTTTTGATTATTTCCGAATCCGTGGATGTAGGATCCGGATCCGGATCCGGTTTCAATACATTCTTTCTTGGTCCATGGCGAACCTTTCCACAATCTTTTATTGAATTTCATTCAGAACATTTGGAGATATTGTGTGGGATACTCCGGATCCGGATCTGGCCCAAAATTTTAAGCATTTATTCCTTGGCTCATGGCCCACCATTCTACAAAATTTCTTCAAAGTCCCTTCATAACTTTTTGAATAATCCTGCTAACAGACAGACAGACAGGCAGGCAGACAGACAGGCAGGCAGACAGACAGACAAAGAAACAAATCAGTAGAGGGTAAAACATAACCTCCTTGGCGTAGGTAATAATTCTACATTAAAGTAAAATTTCATAATTAATTCCATTCTTACTGACAGAGACATTATTATGCCATAAACAGTTCCAGTAACGTGAAAAAATTAGTACCATCTTACTACAGATCAGTTCCTGATTTACAAGGACGGCCTACATGAGTGTGGCAAGAAAGGAAGCACAGAGCATGACTGATTACTTTATCCTTTTCACTACGATGAAGTATTTTACTTTTTTAAACAGCTACCAGATTATTTCCTTCATGATTAACTTTTCGAAAATGAGAAGTTCGGCCAGCTTACACAGACCTCTTTATTACGAAGTTGCTCTCCCAAACTGAATACAGTCGTCCAGTTGCAGCAGAAGTAAGCTGAAAACCAGACCTCATCACACTGAATGAGTTAAGTTTTTGGACACCAGGAAAAGACATAGATTCGATATTTAACAACAGAAGAGCCAAGTGTATATAATTATGGACAATAAGTAGATATAGTCCTGAAAAACGATAAACAGAAATACTGCCTAGGCGAGGAGAAAAAATGAGGAGGAACTGGAAAGAGTTGAATAAGGAGATAAAGACAGGGAAGAAGGGGAAGGAAGCAGAGATGGGTGGAAAAGAGTATGGTTTAGAAGGAACTAGAGGAAATGAAGAGGAGATAAAAATAGAAGTAGAGGAGAAAGAGAGAGAGAGAGAGAGAGAGAGAGAGAGAGAGAGAGAGAGAGAGAGAGAGAGAGAGAGAGAGAGAGAGAGACAGATAAAAATACAAAGGGCACTTACAGAGCAATTACCTTCGCCGAAGCAGTAGCATTTCCGCTTTTAGATTTTGTCATGACCTTGACCTTTAACGTTTTGCCCAAAAGTTAATTACATTATCCGATGATGGTCCTCTCTTATTTTTCTAAAATTTCTTGCAGTTTCGATCAATAGGTTTCCATAATGTTGATAACATACACTTAGAGAGACAGACAGACAAATCAACTGAGCCACAGTCATAACCATCTTTTTAGAGGAATAATAAGACATAATATGCACAGACAGCAAGAGCAGCTTTTATCTCAAATGAAAATTCTAAAATGAGAGATTTGCTTTCATTCCTGTATTTCTACCAAATCCGGAAAGAAAAGGTGCGAAAGAATTCAATTTAACAAGCAAAAAAATATCTCATAAAGCGTAAATGACACTATATTGGTCTGGATAAAAGTCTAGATAAAACTTTGATATGTGTGTTCCACATTTTTATGTGGTCGTATATCTTTAAGGCGATTCTGTGTGTCCGGTGATAGGAGGGTAGATGACAGTTTGTTCCGGCCGTTGGGTATTCGACAAGTGTCGGGTCGATTATGGGATGGGGTAAGATGGAGAGGAGAGCCTGCAAGAACGGACGAAGAGATGGAGAGGAAGGGATAGACAGTAAGGGAGAGAAGCATGAAGGGCAGGGGATGAGAAAAGGTAGAGGGGAAGTAGAGAAGGAATGAGTCACTAAAGAAGGAAAACAGGAAGGAAGGAGGAAGGGATGAAGAGGAATGGAAGTAATGATGAAAGGGGTCACTGAAGAAGGCAAGCAAAAACTAGGAGCAATTTGATGTGGCAGGGGAAAATGGGGAAAGAAGTTGTCACTGAAGGGGATAAGCATGAATGAATGGGAGGGGTGTTTTGCAGACACTGGGGGACGAAATGTGGAATCCCGGAAAGAAATGAGCTGTAAGAAAGACAGTGGCGGGGAGGACGAGGGTAATGAAAGACTACTGAAAGTGGGAAAGGGGCTGGAAGAAAAAGGCATGAGGATGGAGGATGTGAGTGAAGTAAATAGGTGGGAAGGCTAGCAAGAAGACACTGAAGTTGTGAAAAAATGAGAAAGAGGGAAGAAGGAACCGATGAATGGAAGGAGGAAATGCAGAGAAAGAATGAGAGAGGGAAGAAAGGGGAAACTGCAGGGAAGGAAGGAGGAGAAATGGGAGGGAGGCACTGACGAGTAAGAAAAAAGGGACAAAAGGATGGAGAAAAGAATTGCAGGAGAGGAGGAGAAAGCTGGGGAAGAAGAGGGGGAGGGGAAATAACGGGAAGAAGAGGAGTAGAGGAAATAACGCGAAGAAGAGGAAGAGGAGGAGGTAGTTAGTGAAGAGTATTATAGCCAGTCACCCATGAGAAAAAAAAATATTTGAATCTTTTCAGTACAATGACACCTTTTTGCTTTGTATTCTTGCCGCCTCCAAAAGGTTATAATTTTGTTGACAGCTTTGGCAGTGGAGGGGCCAAGGGAGATTGTTTTTATCCTAGTGCCAGAGGCCAATTTTAAGCAAAATGTAATAGTCTTGAAGTAGCCAGAATACAAGTAAGGAGTAGCTATAATAGTGATGGAGATTGGGCGAGAGAACAGACGGCTGACAAAAGAGTGACGGCAGAGATGAAGGGAGAGAAAGGAGTGCCTGGGTAAGAACATGAGATAAAAGAGAGAAGATAAGGAGTAGACGGGGGAGAATAGAGACAAGACAGAGGGAAACAAGGAAAGAAATGGGAGGACAGAAGGAAAAAGCGAGAAAATGGATAAGACTATGGGAGAAACAGAGAAAAGGAGAGGTAATGAAAACAAAGGGAAATAAAAGCAACGATGGGAGAGAAAAGGACAGGAAGAAGATGAAATGGAAAAACGCAGAAAGAGGGAAAAGGAGAGAAAACATAGCAAAGGAGGAAAGGAAAGGAAATGAGAGAAAAGAGAAGAAGAGCGAGAGAAAAAAGTGAAAAGATAGGAAGAGAGATAAAGGAGAGGAGAAAGGAGAGGAGATAGAAGAGTAAGCCTAACTGTCAAGACTGTGCGCCAGTTTCATCATTTTCTTGCTAATGCCTCCATGCTCCAGTCTCCGTCTCCCTCCTTCCTTCTTTCCTCCAATTTCCCTCCCTTTCCCTGACTTTCCATCAATCATTCAGGCTCCCTAGCTTCCTCCATCTTTGACTGCTCCAAGTTGTCTTCCTCCCATTTTTCTAATCCTCTCCCTTGCCTCCCTTTCCCTTTCCCTTGCTCCCTGCCTCACTCCCTGCCTCCTTGCTATCTTCCCTACGTCATTCCCTCCCTTTTCCTATCCCGTCTGTGCCTCCCGCTATCCCTTCCTACCTTCTTTCCTTCCTCCTATCCTTCGTCTACATTCCCCCATCCCCTCCTTACTCTCTTCTCTACTTACCTCCCTCTGTTTTTCCTTTTACTTCTCACCCCCCTCTTTCTTTGTTTCCTCCATCCTTCCTTTATCCTTCCTCTCTACGTTTCTTTTCTAACCCGCCTCTGTCCTCCCTACTTCTCTCTCCTCTCTAGTGCTCGCGTCTTTTCCTTCTACGTTCCCCTTCTCATTCCTCTACGCACCTCCCCCCCTCATCCTGCTGTACCTCCTTCCCTCCCTTCATACTCTATCTCACCCTCCCTATCCTTCTCTCCCCTCTTCTTCCAGTCTCTACCTCCTCTGCAGCTCTTCTTTCCCTCCCTCTCTAAGTTCCTTACTCTCTCTGCAGTCCTTCCTCCCTCACTTCACTACGTCCCTCCCCCAACGTCTATAGTCCTCTACCTGTCTCCTTCCTGCCCTCCCTTCCTCCATTTCTACTCCCCTCCCTCTCCCTTTGACCTTTAATTCCTTCCCTCTGCTTCTCCCCTTTGCTACCAATTTCATCTTTCTCTTGTCGCCTGCCCTTTTCTTCCTTCAAGTCTTTCCTCCCTCTCGCTCTTTCTTCCCCACTCCCTCCTTCCATCTCTTCAGTAAATCACGCCACCCCTCTCTCCCCTACTCCCCTTTACTCCTTCTCAGCTTCTCTTATCAGCTTCCCCCCCCCTCTCTCTCTGCTCTTAATTTTTCTTCTTTCATCCCATCACTCTCTCTCTTCCTCCTTTCCTTCATCAGTTTCCCCCTCCCCTTCCCTTCTGTTATTCTACCCCTCCCTCGACATCTCTTTTTCACTATCTTTCATTCTCTCCTTCCTTCTGTCATTCACTGCCTTCAGATCTTGCTTCCTTTTCTTTCTACCTTCACTTTCTTTCCATTCTCCCTTCCCCATATGCCTATCCCAGTCGATTTTTCTATTACTTCCTTTCTCTCTATTTAGCATTTTTTCTTGCTTCATACGTCCATTGCTCCTCACCTCCTTCTTTCCCCCTTTCCTCCCTCCCTCTTTTCCCCTTTCCTCCCTCTCTCTTTCCCCCTTTCCTCCCTCCCTCCTTCCCTCAGTAATAATTGGTGTCGGAGTGGGACTCACACTTAACTATGGTGGCGTTGATGTGGGAGATTCTGGATGTCTTACTTACTTACCTACAATACAGAAGAGAGAGATATAAGTAAATTATTAGGTCTCTCTCTCTCTCCCTCTCTCTCTCTCTCTCTCTCTCTCTCTCTCTCTCTCTGACACACTAACCCCCAGCCGTTCAGTAAGTTAGACAAAAGGGTCTAACTGTCAGACTCACTAACGAACTAGAGTAGCTGATTGATGGAGGGCTCTGGCAGCAAAGAGATCTCCACTCTCACTCTCCCTAGTGACTGGAGTAGAATATCATCATCATCATCATCATTAACACTGTATTCCTAGGTATCTTCACATTGTCACCATTATTTTCATTTTCATCATTTATATCACGACCTTTATCAGCATCATCATCATCATGGTGGCGAGGGGAGAAGAGCCAGGGTGTAGGGTTGGCTCAAGGGTGGGAGGAGGGTCAGCGTGTGAGTGGGTGGCAGTGGAGGACAGTCAGAGAGTGCAGGGGTTGGGGGAGATGTAGAAAAGGGTTAGGTGGTGGTGGTGGGGGCGAGGGTAAGTGGGAGCAGGGATGAAAGGAGTCAAGAGGTGGGGAGGGGAGGGTCAGGGTGTGAATTGAGAGTCCGAGGATCGGAGTGGGTTGTGTGGTTGAGGGGAGGGTCGGATGGAGAGGGCGTAGATTTGTGTGTGGGGGTTAAGGGGGATGGGATAGGGGAGCACGGGGTGTTAGAGAGTAAATGACAGAGGGATCAAACGTTGGAAGATCATTGTAAACTAGATGGTTATCGGAGGGTGGTAACCAAGATACTTCGTTTCCTTCAAAACATTTGTCCTGTTCTGGCTGTTTTTGTTGTAGATGTTGTTGTCATTTTTGTCGTTGTTGTTGCTGATATTGTTGTGGTTGTGCTTCTTATTGTTCTTCATTTTTCTTCTTTTTCTTCTTCCTTTTTTTCTAGTTTATTACCTTTTTCATTAATTCACCGTAACCTCTCTCTCTCTCTCTCTCTCTCTCTCTCTCTCTCTCTCTCTCTCTCTTCATCCTTGTACTCAGAAATACCTATGCTAGTTTCTGCACACAGAGATAGTCACATCAACTTTAATGGAGTAGATGACGTACTATACAACCTCCAGACGATTTCAATAATCTAGGGAGAAACCTTTTGAGATGAAAGGATTCAAGAAGGTATATACCTACTAAATTTAGTTCGGAAAATATATCCTAAATTGACAAAAAAAAAAAAAATCGTTGTTTTTAGTTTAAGTGATTCGTATAAACTCTCGAGTCATTCATACATGGATCGCAACAGACAAAGTAAAGAAAAATGCTTTATTCTCCCATATTTTTGTGTGTGTGTTGGAGAAAACGTTAATCTAACCCTTCACATATCCAATACTGCTCGACGTACCGTGACGTAAGTAGTCGATAGAAGGTCCCTCCTGTTTAATATTTTCCTTATAATTTAGGGGTCAAGGACTTCTCAAAGTGGTTAATTTCGTGCGAGTTTGCCCTCTAATGAATGAATGGTGGCATGTAGGGTAAAAAAAAAAAAAAGATACATTTCTGCTTTTTTTTTCAATGGGAAAAACCACAACATATATAATGTGATCATATCTCAAACTCCAAACGCTATATATGTATATATTTTTTTATGCGCGGAAAAAATGAACCAAAGAATACGTGCCCGCAAGAGAGTTTACCTTAAGAGAGAGAGAGAGAAAAAAAAAAGGAAGCCAGATTCATGACCCGTTCACTTCGAGATGCCTGGATGCATGGTGTTGAAAAGACTGGAGACTGAACATCATAGGCAGAAGAAAATACAGGCAGTAAAAGACAGATTCAGTGCTGACCTGTTGCGCCCATGAAGTATCGGTTAACTTTTGCATCATGCGATGTGAAGAGAAAATGGACGATAGTTTGATGTAAGATGCGTTTTACACGTCCGCTGTACCAGAGAAAGGATGCAAGTAGACATTTCAGAAAAAAACGCTAAGTAGATAGAAAAGAGATAAAGATGCAACAGTGCAGCAAAGAGACAGAGGTTGAAGGGAGTCAGTTAAAGAAGGATCATTAATGGGAAGAAAAGCGTTCAACTCCACCCTATTTAGAAAAGCTGCACGTGGGGAGCTCCCTTACACATGAGAGTTGTTCTCGACAAAGAAAAGAATAACACTCCTGTATAAAAAAAAAAAAAAAAAGAATCCCCCGAGCTAGACCTTACAATGAGATCATATAGCCCCGCTAGGTAACAGGAGGGAGCTACCCCTCCCGGCACGGCAGTCCCGGGCGACCCCTGTATAAAGTCAACAGCTATGCAGGAGTAAAGAAAGCACAGGGTCGGCTTAACACACAGTCATAATCTCTTGAAGGTAGATTAAGCGTGAAAAGGAGCATTATATTTCCAGGATATATTCCAAGAGAATGAAACCCCAGGTAAGGTAAGAAATAAAACAGGATTGAGTTGAATATTATTCGGTATCAACAGTTGAGCATAGGGAAGACTTAGCCAGGTAGAAAGATTTAAGAACTTTGTGTTTGATTTAAAAAACATGCTTACTTTTACCTCAGTCAAAGATATAAACCTAGCTAGATTTAGGCATGCCTTAGCTTCATCCCGTGTTTGTTGAAGCACAATAACTCCAATGAGGGACGTTGCGAGAGGAGAATGGAAATGTGAAGCGTGTCATCAGCATATAAATGGATAGGTTTAGATGAAGGTCAGTGATGAATAGAAGGAAGAGAGTTGGTCACAGGACAGAGCCCTGAGGAACATCTTTGTTTATAACTCTGGGAGATGATTGTTGTCCAACTACAACAGGAGGTAGAGAACGACCAGAAAGGAAGCTAGACATGAATGCATAGATAGGACAGAAACCATTAAAGGTCAGTTTGAAAAAAAAAAATGCCAGACTCGATAGAAAGACATCGAAATACCAGATGCAGTGGCAAAGATGTCGGCAAGGTGCTGAAAGGAAAATGACAAGGAATCCGAAAGGAAGGGGAGAAGACCGCCAGTGGAGCGCCCCTGGAGGAACCCGTACTGGCAATCAGAAAGGTTATGAAAGGATAGGTGTATGAAAATGTTTCTTAAGAATATTTTTAAAAATTTTAGAAATACAGAATGTTAAGGCATTTGAACGGGAGTTACAGGGTTGGGAATGGTTATCCTTCTTTGGGATGGGCTGAGTGAAGGCAAACTTCCAGCAAGAAGGAAAGGTACATGTCAACAGGGAAAGGCATTTTTTTTTTTTATGCAAGAAAGAAGGAACCAAGGTCCATGGGCCCGCAACTGTTTCTTCCAAGAAAAAGTAAAAACAATACAAAAGAGAGCCAAATTCAAGATCCATTCATTTCGAGATGCCTGGACACACTGCGTTTGAAAGATTGGAGATCATACGAAGCAGGCAATACAGACAGAGGGAGACAGTTCCAGAGTTGACCAGTTGCATAAATGAAGGACTGGGAGTAACGGTTAACTCTTGCATTAGAGAGTTGGACAGAATAGGGATGAGAGTTTGTTGCTAGACGGGTACTACGTGCCCGTCGTAGAAGTGGAGGGATGCCAGCAGACAGTTCAGAGGAACAGTAACCATTGAAGTAGCGGTGGAAGTGAGATAAAGAAGCAACAGTGCGGCGAAGAGACAAAGGTTGAAGGGAATCAGTAAGAGGAGGAGAGTTAATGAGACGAAAAGCCTTTGACTCCACCCTATTGAGAAGAACCGCATGTGGGGAGCCTCCCTACACATGAGAGCTGTACTCCATACACGGGCGAATAAAACCCGTGTACAAGGTCAACATCTGTGCAGGGGTAAAGAAAGTTCGGAATCGACTTAGCACACCTAATCTCTTGGAAGCAGATTTCACAAGAGATGTAATATGTTCTTTCCAAGACAAATCCCGAGAGAATGAAACCCCTAGCATGTTCAAGGATGATGCAGGACCGAGCTGGACATTATTAAACATTAGTGGGTAATCCTGAGGAAGATTTTGTCGAGTTGATAAGTGTAAGAACTGAGTTTTTGATGCATTAAAAATAACCAGATTATTTTTACCCCAATCAGAGATATGAGCCAAGTCAGACATCAGGTGTGCCATAGCCTCATCCCTTGTTTGCTGAAGTAACTGCTGAGATGGACGTTGCGGAAATCGAATGGAAAGGTGAAGGGTGGAATCATCAGCATATGAGTGGATAGGGTTAGATGTACAGCTTAGAAGGTCATTGATGAATAAAAGAAAGAGAGTTGGTGATAGGACAGAGCCCTGAGGAACACCACTGTTGATAGGTCTAGGAGAAGAACGATGGCCGTCTACAACAGCAGCTATAGAACGACCAGGAAGGAAGCTAGAGATGAAGGCACAGATAGAAAGATAGAAACCGTAAGAGGGCAGTTTGGAAATCAAAGATTTATGCCAGACTCGATCGAAAGCCTTTGAGATGTCAAGTGCAATGGCAAAGCTTTCGCCAAAGTCCCGAAAGGAGGATGACCAGGAGTCTGAAAGGTAGGTGAGAAGATCGCCAGTGGAGCGTCCCTGACGGAACCCATACTGACGATCAGAAAGAAGGTTGTGACAGGAAAGATGCTTTAAAATTTTTCTGTTAAGAACTGATTCGAAAACTTTTGATATACAGGATGTTAAAGCAATTGGACGATAGTTAGAGGGTTGGGAATGGTCACCCTTCTTTGGGACTGGCTGAATGAGAGCAAACTTCCAGCAAGAAGGAAAGGTACAAGTTGAGAGACAAAGGCGAAAGAGTTTACCTAGGCAGGGTGTAAGCACAGAAGCACAGTTTTTGAGGACAACAGGAGGGACTCCATCAGGCCCATATGCCTTGTTAATATTGAGGCCAGTGATGGCAGAAAATACATCAGCTGAAGAAATATTAATGTCAGGCATGAGGAAGTCTGAGGGGGGATGTGATGGAGGAACAGCACCGGAATCGTCTAAGGTAGAATTGGAGGAGAAAGTCTGAGCAAAGAGATCTGCTTTATCAGTAGAAGAAATAGTTACAGAGCCATCAGAGTAGAAAAGAGGAGGGAAGGATGATGATGTAAAGTTGTTAGAAAGGTTTTTGGCAAGGTGCCAAAAGGAGCGAGAAGAATTCGAGTTGAAGAGTTGGGAACATTTAGCACGGATGAAATTATTTTTAGCAGAGCGAAGAACAGATTTAGCACGATTCCGGGCAGAAATATAAAAAAGATGTGATTCAGGGGTGGGTTGGCTCCGGTACCTTTTAAAGGCCCTCTCTCTGTTGCGGACAGCATTAGAACAAGCGTGATTAAACCAAGGCTTTCTTGCATTAGTCAAAGGATATGAAAAAGGAATGTATGCTTCCATGCCCGAGAGAATAACCTCCGTAATGCGCAGGGCACACCCAGACGGCTCCCGGCCATGGAAGCAATAATCATTCCAAGGAAAATCAAAGAAGTACTGCCTGAGGGCCTCCCAATCTGCAGCTCCAAAGTGCCACAGGCGGCGTTTCTTTGGAGGGTCCACACATAGGCGAGGTGTAAGCATAGAAGTACAGTTTTTAAAGATAAAAGGGGGGACCCCCATCAGGCCCATACGCTGTGCTTGTATCGAGGCCGATGAGGGTAGAAAGTACATTAATGAAGAAATTTTAATGTCAGTCATGAGGAAGTCAGAGGGAAACATCACCAGAATCGTTTAGGGTGGAAGTGGAGGACCAAGTTGAAGCAGCTATAAAGACATCAGAGTGGAAAAGAGGAGGAATTGTGGATGTGGTAAGGTTGTTAAGAGTTTTTGTCAAAGTACCAGATGTTGCAGAAATAATGAGGATCAAAGAGTTCAGAGTATTTGTTACTAATGATATTTTTAATTGTGCAAGAACCAACTTTGAATGTTTCTGGGCAGCAATAGAAGAGATGAGGTACATGGGTGGGTTGCTGCAAGTAGCTTTTGTAGGCCTATTCCTAGTTGTGGATAGCATTAGAACAAGCGTGATTAAACCAACATTTTTCTTTTTCATTTGTCTAAATATAAGAGAAACGAATGTATACAGTACTCCCTTGCCCTAAAGAATAACCTCCATAATCCAAGAGGCAGACTCCAATGGGTCTCGACCACTGAAGCAATAATTATAAAGGGAAAATCAATGAATCACTTTCTGAGGGACTCAGAAATCCCAATCAGCAGCCCCAAAGAGCTACAACTGCTGCTTCTTGGGACTGTCCACAGGCCTTGCTGGAGCAATAGGATAGTTTAAAGTAATAAGGCATTCATCAGAGCAGCACAACTAACAAAAAAGACTGAGTTAACAACTTAAGCAGATGCATTATTTGTAATGGAAATGTCAGGTAGGCTATGTTGGAACACTCTCCCTGGTAGTCAGGGATATTGGTAAGGTGCTGTACAAGCAGCTAGAGAATATTAAGGATAGAGGAAACATAGGCATATTTACCAGGTGGATCAGGAAATGGAAAGGGGAACCATAGGTGACTGGAAACAATGAAATCTCCTAGAATGAAGATTTTAGAGAGTGGAGATACTGACAGTATGTTCCACTTTGAAAGCACAACAGTTTAAAGAAAAAATCATAGTTTGTCTAATCAGGGGATACGTACACTACATAGATATATTTAGTTAGAGAATAAGATGATTGCCAAAGTCCGAGTGTTGAAAATAGAGGATAGATATTCAGGAACACGAGAGCAAGAAATGTTGCTTTGTACTGTTACGGACCAAGCAGAAATCGATTGTACAAATATACATATACTGCATATGGCCTTCGTCCAAGAAAGCTTGGTCCGTCAACACAAAATGATTGAACAACACTAATGTCCAAGATATTATTGGTGTTGGCAGTTCAATTTCAGAGGCTAATCACTTAACTTCTATCTAGAGGTATTAAAATGATGAAGTCAAATTAGACTGGATTTGATAAAAGTAAAGTATAGCAAAACAATCCTCAAAAGAGGATACAGTCTTTACCAGTTATTTACAACACCACAAAATTATGACTGTCACAAAAAAAGCCGGTTACTTCACATGACAAATCATTACTGGTAAAGTAGAACAAAGACTATATTGAATAATACAGTTACATTCCTTCTCTGAGCAAAATAAATAAAATCAACACTTGGAAAGAAAAGGAATTAAATGCCACTTCCCCCAAGCCCATTCCCAGTCCAATCCCATTTACCTGAATTGTATCGGGTTCTGTAATGCCAGCAAACGATCCAGGAAGTCAGGAATTTCCACTGACGGTCAACACAAGGGACTGGAGAGACACATTGCCCTCACAGGAGCTAACCAGCTGGAGTGAGATCACAAGGTCAACTCACTTCCAACAGAAGTTCATACAACACAACTATGGTTTGATGTTTCAGACACCCAACTCCACGAACGCCATTGAGGACCCATCAGATCGATAGATGGTGCTCTGTAGAGCAGGTGTAGGGTAGCTATGTGGGGTGACTGTTCGAATCACAGGAAGTCCAGGGTTTGCTCAGTGGTCAGGAGTGGTTCAGGGCTCCAAAACCTCAGGCTATCAGCTCTGATTTGTAACATTTCCTCTCCCCTGAAGTCCTCCGTAGACCTGACCGAGGACTAGGGAGCTGATGGAAGGGAGTCTTCAGTAATGTCTCGGGAGAGGACATCCGCATCCACGTTGTCCACCCCCTTGATGTGGCGTATTTCCAAGTTGTATGGTTGAATCTGTACAGCCCACCTCAAGATGTGTTGGTTCTTATCTTGCATGCCCTGTAGGAATACGAGTGGGTTATGATCAGTGTATACTGTTATTACATATGGATGAAGGTAGAGGTAGCACTCAAACCTTTTTAAGAGCCAATACTAAGGCCAGTGCCTCTTTCTCAATTGTTGAATAGTGTCTCTGGTGTTTCTTGAATTTGGCTGAAAAGTAAGACACTGGTAGCATACAGCCATATTCATCTTTTTGTAACAACACTGCACCCACACTGCAACCACTTGCGTCTATTTGTAGTACAAATGGGCTCGTATAAACAGGAGTTTTCAGAACTGGATAGGATGAAAGCAAGTGTTTTAGGCTTTTAAATGCCTCATCACATTCAGTTGACCAGACAAAAGGGACTTTGGGACTTGTAAGATCAGTAAGAGGGGAGGCTATGATTGAAAAGTTACTGCAGAATATTCTGTTGAACCCCGCCATACCAAAAAACCTTAATAGAGCTTTCCTATTTGTGGGAGTGGGAAGCAAAAGGATAGCTTCCACGTTGGCAAGGTTGGGTCTGACTTGTCCTCTCCCAGCAACATGGCCCAGGTAGGCCACTGTAGCACTCCCAGATGTGGACTTTGCAAGGTTGACGGTGAAGCCCACAGCTCTTAGATGGGACACGGGACAACAGGGCTTGCAGTCCTAAGATGTTCCTCCCAACTCTCCAAAATGATCACCAGATCATCTAGATATGCCTTAGTACCCTCAAGCCCATGAATGGTATGGTTAATGGCCCCCTTGGAATGTGTTGCCACCTGGCTGGGGCTAGAGGAACGTCTCCCACATATGCCTACCAAAAGTCACCCGCGAATCTTGAAAAATGTGCAAACGACGGGCCTAGCAATCGACTGATGTACGATGCACGTAGGTGGGTCTCAGCACGAAAAAAAGTTGTGATGTGCATCATACGTCGGGGCGACAGGGCGGGATAATTTGTAATTCTTTAACCTGCCCAGTCCCGACCGGTTTTTTACCCATCCTACCCCAAGATCCCGACTGATTTTCAATTTTTTTTTTTTTTTGTTCAAACCTCCGCTTTTGGTTAGAAACATCGAAAATTCATTGAGAAATCGCGATCCTGAGCTTAAAAATATTGATACAGGTGTCATTTAGCCTTACCTTTTCCTTCTTTTTCAGGGTACCTGGCTAAAGAAAATGAACTACGGAAGGGTTAACTAATTCAAGCCACTTTAAATTACATATTTATATATTTACTTGGTACAAATTTATGTGTAGTGCAAGTCTATATTGTTTTTCACACAATAATATAGGCGATAAAAGCATTGTTCGCACACCCAAAAGCCCAGTATATGGCACCTTCCTTTACGACATTACCACCTCATCGCTTCTGTCTGTTTCTACCTCTAGCTCCTTTGTTTCTTTGTCCTTCACCTCAGGAATCACTTTCACCCTGAATTTCGTCATTGAAGAGACCGTGGAGGAACATACCTTTATTGGCCAGGTTACTACCAACATGTGAATTGCCCAGTGTGGGGGGGAGGGGGGGAGGGGGTTAGGTGGGGCCAGGCAGTATCCCCGCTTGACAGCATGTAGAGGAAGGTTTCCCACATATGCCTACCAAAAATCACGTGCGAATGTTGAAAAATGTGCATACAATGGGCCTTGCAATTGAGTGATGTACGATGCACGTCGGTGGGTCTGTCCATGGAAAAAAGTAGCGACATGTATTGTACGTCGGTGGGACTCGGCGGGTTAAGGACTTGTTTGATAAAGATCACTGGTGAAATTAGTCCCCTGATCATGTTGGATCACTGGGAAATCCCACAGAAGACATCTACTAATGTTCTTCGTACTGAGGTTTTTAAGTGGGTAGGCCTCGGGGTAACAAGTGGACGAACACATGACTGTCAAAAGAAATTTATTGCCCTTCTTTGTGGGTGGCAAGGGGCCTACAACATCAGTAACAGTTTTTCCAAAAGGTTCAGACAACACCGGTATGGGTTTCAGGGGAGCTGGAGGGATGTTTTGATTTGGTTCGCCAACTATTTGGCAAGTGTTGCAAGACTTTACAAAGTTTGTAACATCCTGTTTTAACCCTGGCCAATAATAGTGCGAGAGAAACGTTTTGTAGATCTTATGGATTCCCAAGTGTCCAGACAATCCATCATGAGCAAGCTCTAATAAGGACATTCTCACCGATTTTGGAATCACATGTCGATGTACCTCAGACCAAGTATCCAAACCCTTCAACTCTGGAGGTCTGTAAATCCTCATCAGGACACCATTCATATAATAAAACCCATGTATCTTGCAAGACTCCTTACTTTCAGCAGCTAAGTTTCTGCACCTATAGCTAAGGAGGTATCATGTTCTTGGGCTGCAATCAAATTCTCCAGAGAGATTAAGTTTGCCTGTAACTGGTCAGAGGGAGTCTTTAGAGTGTTAGGTTGTGGTTTGGGAACCTTGCTTTGAGATCGTGTTAGTGCGCAAGCAGGAAAAATACGAGGTTGATTAGCATCCAGTTGTGCAGTAGGACTCTCGGTTAAGGGGCAAGTTACTACCATGGGATTTGGCAGTACTCTAGTTCCTGCAAAGTCGTTACCCAGGATGAGATTTGCTCCTTCTACAGGCAAATCACCAGTCTCCACTGCCACCCTAACTTTCCCCTAAATCACAGTCTAACATGACTTCCGCCATAGGTAGGTTAGGGAAAGAAGAAAAGTCTCGCAAGATCATCCTCTCTCCAGTGAATCCTTTCTCGACACCAGGAAGGCTTTTTCTACAGAGGATGGAATGAGAAGCTCCAGTATCCCGGTGAATGGTGATGGGAAATCTTTTACTATCTGGCTGTAAAGAAACTTCCCCTGGACTGAAAACCTAAGAAAGGATCTCCAGAAGTCTGGGAATTAGATACACTAGCAATCGTTTTAAGTTTACAGGGTTCGGTATTATTTTCTCGAGACTGGTTAAGCTTTCCTTCTCTAACAGTTTGGATAAGGACATTTCTCAATGTTGTGACCCGATTGTTTACTATAGCTAAACCAATCAGACTTTGTAGCAGAATGTTTGCCATCCCATGACGCAACACTGGTATCTGTTTCTCCTGAACCCCATGTGTCTTGTGGAGAATAGTATAGGAATCGGCTGACTGAGCAGCTTTCATTATATCTTGTTCATTCTTTTCCTCTATGTGTACCATGATTTTAAATGGCAACCTCCTTTTAAATTCTTCTAGCACAATTAGATTCTTCAAGTCTTCAAAAATGTTGACAGTAGTTGATTCCAATCATTTATTAAACAGTCTCGCTACAAAATGTAGACTGTATAGGTTTTACATAGTTACGATTTTTTTTTTACGATATCCTTCAGATGAAATAGCATAAGCTGCCAAAACTGATGACTTGACAAATTTGTAATCACCTACATTCTCCAGATTTGCCAACACAGTTGTAGATCTCCCAGTCAGTTTTTCTTGAATAAGCCATGCCCATTCTGTTTGTGACCAGTCAAAATTCATAGCAGTTTTCTCAGATTTTGTAAAATGAGCATCAGGGTCATCCTCGGTGAAGATAGGGAATAATGACATGTTTTTGGAGGAGTTGAAAGGAGCTTGCTTTTGGGATGCGGTAAACTTTTCCCTTTCAAACTTCAATTTCTCTTCCTCAGGTTTTGCTAACCTCTCGTTTCTGCAATTTCTCTTCCTCTGGTTTTGCTAACCTCTCTTGTTTATGCAATTTCTCTTCCTCTAGTTTCGCTAACCTCTCTTGTTTATGCAATTTCTCTTCCTCTAGTTTTGCTAACCTCTCTTGTTTATGCAATTTCTCTTCCTCTGGTTTTGCTAACCTCTCTTGTTTCTGCAATTTCTCTTCCTCTAGTTTTGCTAACCTCTCTTGTTTCTGACGTTCAAATCCAAGTTTCTCCCTCTCAAAGGCAATTCTCTCTGGTGACCAAGGGTCTAGAGTATGTTGAGGGTCTCGTTGGCCTTTGCTAACTTTTTAAAGACTTCTTTAATAACATCAAAGCCTACTTCCACTCCAAAATGAGTGGCCATATAGCGCCAAACCTCTTTCCTGGTGTTATGACCACATGGAATATTTATATCTGGATATTCACAAAAGTCTTTTACTTGGAAAGCCATTATTACAAATGTACTTAAGTTAAAGAGGTTGCCATTTATCTGCCCAGAGTAGGAACAAAAGATCAGGCAATCAGTATATTGTTATAAAATACTTACTACTGAGTGACTAGCTAAAACGGCAATGGATTTGATATAGATTAGTGAATTAATCTGGTTCAGTTTGATGTACAACTTGTGTACACGACCAATACAATCATGTTGCTATTGCAAGGCAGAGAGTGAAAGCAAAACCCTCTAGTAATTTTGCTTAAACTGAACTAAACCACGATAATTCACAGGAACAATCCCAAGAAATTAATCCAACTTATGGTTGTATTTAACGAAGAAGGATTAGAATGGCGATTGTTCGGTCTCCTAGACTGCATTTATCATGTGAAGGTAGACAAGAATTCACAAGTCTTCGAAGTTTCAATTCTATTACGGGAAGATCCGGAAGAGAATTAAGGGGAAGACAGTACAGCAAGGCGTTACACCTTGTCCCAGAGTCAATAGGGAGACTATAGTTCAGAGTCTCTTATATGACCGAGAAAAACGAACTTGTGTTTCTGTCAGGACACGTACCGTGGGGGTTAATTATTCAGAAGTTTGAAAATCTAAACTGTGAGGGGTGTTGCATAATCCTTGTATAACCATCATAACCATCAAATCACTTGTCCTTGCTTCACTGCTTCTGGTATCCACATCAAATGATAACACTAACACAAACCTATAATATACTATAATAGGAATGCCGTGTTAAGTTAGTATGCCAAGGGATGTAGATAAACCAACACTCATTAAAGAAACAACACAAAAGTAGTCTCAGCCAACAAATGCAATATCAAGCTGTTTCTTAAATAACTAGCCAAAATAAATAATGCTCACAAATCTTCACTAGCAAAGACAATCATAGAATTAACCAGTATGCTCCAAAAATATTATCTTTAGAGACTGGTTATGTGATGTACAGTTGCCAACACAAGTTCATATGGATACTGGCAGGGTCGCCATCGAGTTACGGACCAAACAGAAATCCATTATACAAATATACATATACAGGTATATGGCCTTCATCCAAGAAAGCTTGGTCCATCAACACAAAATGACTGAACAACACAAATATTCAAGATATTATTGATGTTGGCAACTCAATTTCAGAGGCTAATCACTTAACTTCTATCTAGAGATATTAAAATAATGAACTCAAATTAGATTAGATTTAATGAAACTAAAGTATAGCAAAACAATCCTCGAAAGAGTATACAGTCTTCACCAGTTATTTACAATACCACAAAATTATGACAGTCACAAAAAAAAAAAGTCAGTTACTTCACATGACAAATCATTACTTGTAAAATAGAACAAAGACTATAATGAATAATACAATTACATTCCTTCTCTGAGCAAAATAAATAAGTCAACACATGAAAAGAAAAGGAATTAAAAGCCACTCCCGCCAGGCCCATTCCCAGCCCAGTCCCACTTATATGAATTGTATCGGGTTCTGTAACGCCAGCATACGAACCAGGAAGTCAGGAATTTCCACCGACGATCAACACAAGGGACTGGAGCGACACATTGCCCTCACAGGAGCTAACCAGCTGGAATGAGATCACAAGGTCAACTCACTTCCAACAGAAGTTCACACTACACATTAACTATGATTTGATGTTTCAGACACCCAACTCCACGAACGCCATTGAGGACCCATCAGATCGATAGATGACGCTATGTAGAGCAGGTGTAGGGTAGCTATGTGGGGTGACTGTTCGAATCACAGGAAGTCCAGGGTTTGCTCGGTGGTCAGGAGTGGTTCAGGGCTCCAATAACCCAGGCCATCAGCTCTGGCTTTTAACAGTACATACATAGAACAACCACTTTTGGCTAACAAGTATTTCTGCCTGAACTCGGCTTTGGCAAGAGGCGAGTTAAGGACTTTAAATGTGGCATAGGTCACAAGATCGAACTGCATCGTCTCAGGGGCCACTTGATACTCTGCAAGTTTTGTTCTAAGGCACTTAGATTGAAAAGCAGATAGCTTTTTTATGCCCCCCTCCGTGCTGTGAGACAGTGAGAGAGACATTGTAGGATAGGGTGGAGGATTGGAGGGAGGTGGCCTGGAGGAAGTAAGGGATGGTAGGACGTGAAGTGGAGGAGGAAAAGGAGCAGAGGGAGGTGGGGTGGAGGAGGAAGAGGAATAGAGGGAGGTGAAGTGGAAGAGGAAGAGGAATAGAGGGAGGTGGAGTGGAGGAGGAAGAGGAATGGAGGGAGGTGGAGTGGAGGAAGAAGAGGAATGGAGGGAGGTGGAGTGGAAAAGGTGGAGGAACGGAGAAAAAATAGGGGAGGAGGTGAGGAATGGAGGGAGGTGCAATTGAAGTAGGTTGAAGAATGAAGGGTGTTGAAGTGGAGGAGGTGAAACAGTGGAGGGAGGAAGGGGAGCAGAGGGAACAGAAGGAGGGAGAGAAAGGCAAGTGAAGGGAGGAGGCAGAGTGGTGGGAAGGCGGCAGAGCAGAAGGGGGAAGGGTGGATGGAGTTGGTTGAGTGAAGGGAGGCTGAGGAGCGGAGGGAGGTGAAATATTGGAGAGAGATGGAGAGACAGAGAGAGGCACAGGGTAACTGAGAATCACAGAGCAGAGAGAGAAACAGAGAGAGAGAGAGAGAGACGAGCGTTAAAGAGCAGGGGGAGGTGAGATAGCCTAGCCTTGCTTGGTGGGTAAAAACTCAAGATCTATGACTTCCCTCATGGCTTCTCTTCTCTCTCCATTCGGGTTTTTGATAGTGGTGGTGCCAGTTGGTCGTAGTTGTAGGAGTGGTGGCAATTGTGGCAGTCCTGGTGATGGTGGTAATTGATAGTACTGATTGTCATGACTGTAATGTTGTTGTGGTGGGGATGGTAGTAGCTTATGGAGAATGCTTTGGAGGTGATGGACACATGTGTGGTAGTTGCAGTGGTGGTAGGTGGGGTAGTTTTGGTGACGGTGGTAGGAGTGGCAGTGGTGGTGGTCGTGAGAATGATAGCAATGTTTGTAGTAGTGGTAATAGCGGCAGTGGTGGTCAAGGCAGGAGTGGTGGCAGCAGTGGTGGTGGTGGTGGTGGAGGTAGGTATGTATAGTGGTGGTGGTGGAGGCAGGTATGTATAGTGGTGGTGTTAGTAGTGGGTGGTTGAAGCGGTGAGTGTGGAAGGTGGTGATCGTGGCAGTCGCCGTATTAATGTTAAGCGTGGTAACAATTGTGGGTTTTTACTGCCATGGGTGTAATGGTGGTAACAAGGCATCACTGTAGCAGTTGTGGTATCCTTGGAGCTATTGATGTTAGGTAAACCAGCCATTTAGTTAAGCAAATATTATCTTTGTCAATCAGACTAGTATTCTCTCAATAAGTAAGCCAGCCAGCTAGTCAGTCAGTTAGTAAGTCAGACGGTCCGACATTCAGTCAGTCAGACAGTCAGTCCGCCCGTCACCCAGTGAGTCATTCCTGCAGCAAGTCATTCAGTCAGTAAAATTTTTGCTGCTCAATCCGTCATTCATTATGTCTGTTTGCTGGTCAGTTTAGAAATCAGCTTGTCACGAACATAAAACCTTTCTTATATATCTCGACAATCACTCACGAAGAATCATCTCGTCGTTAAGTTAGCTAGTCACTCAATTACAGAGCCAAGCCGTCAGTCAATGATCAGTTAGTAGGGTATGTAAGTCATCTACTCAGTCAGTCAGTCAAGAAGTCAGCCAGTCTTTAAAGAAATCAGATAGTCAAGAAATCTGGATCTTTACCACTGAGCCTATCATTCACTCAGGCAATAAGACAGTCACGCAATTGAAATTCCTACCATTCAGTTAAGCCAGTCAGTCAGTTAACTAGCCACGTAATTAGAATGTCCGTTCTTCAGGTCATCATTCAGTAAGGCAGTGAAGTCAGTGGATCTGTCAGTGAGTGGATCAGTGAGGCGGGCTACTAGGCAGGAGTGGCAAGAACTGCTGCTCAGATCTCAGACGAAAGTTGGTAATGAAACTGGGAGGCTGGGACGTGAGGTGAAGGAGGTGGGGGGGGGAAGAAAGTAAGGAAAGAGAGAGAGGAGATGGAAATGAAGTGGATGAGAGAGAGAGGGGGGGTGGGGAGGGGATGGGGAGGAGGAAGGGAAGGAGAGAGGGGGTGAGAAAGAGAGAGGGGAAAGAGAGAGAAGATGAGGAGAGCGGGAGAGACTGGAAGAGAAGTTTAACGGAGAAAGAAGGGAAAGGAAGAGACAGATGGAGATGACGTAGAAAAAGGAAAGGGGGAAGAAACGCAAAGAGTTAAATGAGGAGAGGAGGAACAAGAAAGAAAGAAAGGGGAGAAAGGAAGGAAGAAAGAGGTGGAAGGGACGTTGACAGGGAAAAGAAGTGGGAATGTGTGTTAAAGGAAAGTCTAAAAAAAGGATAGGGATGAGACGGGAAGGTAGTGAGAGGGAAAAAGAGATGAAGAGGAAAGGGAAAGGAAAGGGAATGGGGGAAAGAGAAGTGGAATTAGCAAGGAGAAAGAAGAGAGCAGGGAGTGGAAGCAGAGAGGGAGAGCAGCGGTGAAAGGTAAGGAATGTGTGAGAAGGAAAGATGAAGAGGAGGTGAAGGGAGGAGAAGGAAGAGACGTGAAGTGGGGGTTAGGAGGGAAAAGGTGAAGGAAGTTGAAGGGAAAGAGAGATAAGAAGCAGGGGGAAGGGAAAGAGAATGGGGAAATCAAGGAAACAGGGGAATCACGAGGAAGAGGAGAGAGGGGAATAAGAAGCATGGGATGACTGATCATGAAAGGTGAGCAGATTGCTGTGAAAAGGGTGTAGGGCTGATGTATTGTTATAATCTTCCAGGCAGCTACCAGAAACAGACTCGAGATGGAAAGAAACAAACTCAAGTTAGATTAATGAGTTGTAAAGAAAAGGAGCACCTTACCGGGTTATATTGTCTGAGGAAACTTTGACAGGAAAAGTAGAATCCAGTGCAAAGGGCCGTCTTATATAAACCGAGAGCGTGAAAGTATAAGCAAACTCCAAATTTTCGACGATTTTTTAAGTACCGTTTCGCCTGTAATTATTAGATCAGATCAGCTTGAATCCCACAGTGCTATGTGGAATTAGCAATGACAAACACTGTCAGGCATTTTGTATCATTGTCACATGATTCAGAAATTATAATAAAAACCCTGGGGCATGTCCACACCTTCGCTTTCTCAGTGTTAACAATAAAATCCTGAGAAAGAAATGACCTAACAAGCAGTTTTTGAGGAACGATACAAATAATATTACAATTCATCCTTCTCCGTCTCTTTACGTATACACTGAACTGAATAAAGTATGAGACGTTCAGGCAGGGAAAGGGTTAACGAAGCTTGTTAGTAGTATGTAAGCCGAATAGAATTATCTGGACGTATCGAGACTTAAATAACAAGGCTAGCCTATTTTGACATTCTTTATTGACGTGGTTTTTATAAAATTATCATTCATTTGGTTCTCTCGTTACCATTTTCCTTTCCTCCTTCACTCTCTCTCTCTCTCTCTCTCTCTCTCTCTCTCTCTCTCTCTCTCTCCTGAATAAATCATCGTAACATAACCCTTTCACAGCCACAGCATATGAAGCCAACCACACAGCTTTGGAAATGAGGAAAAGGTAATGTAAAACCTGCCGTGAAGCCGACTGGTGGCCGTCGAGAACAAGTAAAAATTATTTCTTTGATGTGAAAGAAGACCCGTGGGTAAGCTGTTGTAATCCATACCATTTAAGCTGTAAGAGCCCGTTCTACATCTCCGCCAACGTTCATTCGAGGGAAAACTCTTAAACTACCTCCTGGGTACAAACCAAGGCGCTGTGACCCGATCCACCCTGACCTGAGTCCTCCACCACCCCCACCGCCGGGGCGTATAAGTGACACACAAAGAATAAACCTTAATGACAGTATCTTAATAGAAATGGTTTTCTCCCTTAACAGTATTACTACCTCCGCTAACGAAACTGGAAGAGGTAATGTACGAGTATTGACCTTCGTCAATATATGTCTGTGGACCCCCCCCCCCAAAAAAAAAAGCCATTGGATTTCAATTAAATCTTGTGGACTGGTGGGAAGTGCGAAAAGGAAGAGTTTATTAGAATTTGAGGAGGATCCGGATCCAGATGCTGGAATAAATCATAATTATTATTAGCGTCTGAGGAGGTGGGCGAACTATGTGCGACCATAAAAGTATTTGTCTGTTAGGAAAGGGGAATTACAGCAGTAAATCTTGAACTTTATTGCCGCTGGCGGAGGTATGTGTTCTCGAATGCGTTCGAGATCCTTTTGTTGTCATGGACGCACGTGGGTATAGCTTGCAACTAAAATTCAGACTGTTTTATTCTGATAAGGGAAATAAGTGGATTCATGAAAGAGCCGAATATTAAAACCAGAGTAGGAGACACAGTGGAATGCTCGCTAGAGCAAAGAGAAAATAACAAAAGGAAAGGAAACAACAAGAAAGGGTGGAGAAGAGATTACACTGGATAAAGAGGAGAAGAAGAATATAGTATGTGTAAAAGAACACAGGGATGAGAAAGAAGGGAAGACAGAAAGGCAGAATGATAAGGAACGAGAGGAAAGGGGGAAACAAAAGAATGTCAAGAAGAAAGGAAAGAGGAGGGTAGAGGAGATGAAAGGTCAAAGAGAGGAGAGAAGAACCGAGAAGAGGAAATAAAAGTGGAAGATTGACGAGGAGAGACGAGGAAAACACACATTCAAAGAGAAAAGGTGATGTAGGGGAAACAATAAATACAGGAAGTACAGGGGAGAAGAGAAGAAACAAAGGGTTTGCAGAAAAGAGAATTGAGGGGAGATGAATGCAGTAGGGAGAGAAGAGAAAGAAAGGGAAAAGAAAGACGAGGAGTGATGAGGGGAAAAAATGAGAATTTTGTGAGTAGAGGAATGAAGAGGACGCAGGAAGGAGGGAAGGGGGAAGGAGAAAAGAAAAGCGAGGTTAAGAATACTGGAGGTGTTTGACTAAGGGATGATCTAACTACGGGACAAGAGGATAGGAAAGCGAAGACTAGGAAAGAAGAGGAGAGGAGAGGAAAAGAGAGTATACTGTAATACAGGTAAGGAAAGGACAGTGAAGTGGAGAGGAGTGACGAATACAGAAGACAACAGAGAGAGGAAGAGGGTACACGAGGGGAGAAACAGGAGAGGAGAAGGATATTGGAGATGGTGTTTGGTCAAGGGATGATCCAGTTTAGGGAAGATGGTCGGGCCACACCACGCACCGCCATCATCATACGGTACCTAGTAATGTTTTCAGCACAACTTCTATAATTATCAACAAACTTCTATGGAAGTTTTCTAAACCACCTATATTAATATATTTCGACACAGTATCTACGAATATTTCCACAGCTATGATTTTCAGCATCAGCAACATATACGTTCCGGCAACTACCAACATTTTCACCACAGCTGCCAGAAAAATCGCCACAACTACCAACGCTGTCACCACAGCTGCCACAAAATTCGCCACAACAACCAACATTTTCACCACGTGAGCCAATATTTTCAGCAATACAAATCCCAGCATTTTGAACTTTGTCATCGTTTTCCTTCTAGCCAATATCCGTACCTTTACAATACCTGTTAACATTTAGTACCCAAACAAAATCAGTACTGTATTGTAAAAACCATCAACATCTTCAACACAACTATTACCTTTAATATCATTTTGAATCCAATCAACATCCAAGTTTTCATCATAGTTATCAATTTTTCAGTGCAACCAGTGTAAAGCTTTTCATGACCGTTATCTCCACAACTATCATAATTTTTACAATTCTGCCAACATTTTTAACACACCAACCCTAATTTTTGCATTCTCATTACCACCATTTACATTATGCTTACAGTTTCAGTGATTTTCAGTAAAATCAATACCAAAATTTTCAACGACAACTACAAATATTTCAACAAGGTTAAGGCCAATAAATTATTACTGTAACTGGCAACGTCAAATGCAAGTAACACATTTCACAACTACTAAAATTTCACACACTCTATCAACATTTTTCATCAACATAAGTTTTCCTATCAATACTACCACAACAACCAATATGTTAATGACAGCCGAAACCAACCAAAGCAGCCAACATTTTCACCCTTATCCAGACACACACACCATCTTTCAGTACCTAAATACCGAGTTTCGTCACAACCGAAGCAATCAATACTGTACTTCCACTACAGCCAAATCAACTAACATTTAAACTGCTACCAATACAGTAAGTATAATCATCAGTATAGAAACTATTGTCATTTTCACTACTATG
>JAGKTI010005679.1:30697-43869 GCA_018397915.1 Birgus latro | reverse complement strand
TATTTACTGTTCAAAGGCCCCCCTTTATGTCGTTTTATTTACTGTTCTGGTTGCTTAACTCCTTTATTTTCTTCTTTCTTATTTTCCAACATTTATTTAGAAATTCCTTTGTATTTTCAAAGCATTCTCCCGTGAACAACCTGAATGTAAATACACGTTTTATTGATCGATGATGTGATCAGGATAGGCTTTTCAGCGGCCCCTCTTTATGTATTTTTAGCTATTGTTCTGGTTGCTGAGCTCCTTTATTTTCTTCACTCTTATTTTCCAACATTTATTTAGAAATTCCTTTGTATTTTCTAAGTGTTTTTCCTTGAACAGCCCATATATTAACACATGATTTATCAGTGTCACAGTTTTCATCCATCATCCAGTCCTATTTCGCCCCATGAGGAGCGTAGGAGCCTGGGGCTAGCAAGTTGGTCCTGACGTGTAAGATGAGAGTGACCTCATTCATCCCTGAGTGGCATTACGTGACCAATAAACCCCAACCACCCCTCGGATATACACCTACGCAGGCTCAATCTGATTGCAGTACCGTAATTACCCACGAAACCACCAGGTGCCATAATTTGGTTATTTGGTTACCTCCCAGCGTACTGAATGGTTTCCTGATGTACAGGAAACAGTTTGGCTTGTCACTCAGTTTAGAGTTACCCATAGGCAGAAGGAAGAGGAAAGAATGAAGGAAAAAGACAGAAGAGGGAGTGTAAAGTCACCCGTAGGCAGAAGGAGGAGGAAAGAATGAAGGAAAGAAAGATAGAAGAGGAAGGATGGAAGAGAGGAAAGGGCAGACACCCAAAGCAGCACTACATCGAGTGAGTGGATGGTGAGCACCCCCACTTACCACTAAATCAGTGCATGAAATACTTACTTTCTAAGTTTTTCATAATTATTAATATTTATTTAAAATTATTATTATTATGTATTCCATGATAGGTTAGATGACAGTTCAATGGTAAAACATGAAATATTATTTGTTGAGTCGCCTAATTGTCCACACTTACTCTCTAAGTTTTTCATAATTATTATTATTTATTTAAAATGATTATTATTATGTATTCCATGATAGGTTAGATGACAGTTCAATGGTAAAACATGAAATATTATTTGTTGAGTCGCCTAATTGTCCACACTTACTCTCTAAGTTTTTCATAATTATTATTATTTATTTAAAATGATTATTATTATGTATTCCATGATAGGTTAGATGACAGTTCAATGGTAAAACATGAAATATTATTTGTTGAGTCGCCTAATTGTCCACACCATTTTTACCTCGTAGGTGAGAATCCATACCCCAAATGACAGTGTTCTCTCCACCTCTGACTAAAACACATTAATCTAAGTCTCAGAACAGTTTATAAATCACCCTAAACACAAGATTTAAGTCTCAAATATAATCAGATTTTTTTTTTTTTAATTATACCGCAACACAAAATGGGGGGTTAGGCCTACGATAGGTGGGATAGGGTGGTGTTTCTACCCTTGTCACTATTCTGGGGTATCACACATAGGGTATTGTAAATCGGGGTTTGCCTGTTTGTTTTACAAATGAAGTTCAAACTAGCTAGGCCATTTGGGAATTGGATATACAGCTGTCTCTATCCTCTTATTCTCAATATCACTCCCTTGCTGTCAGCTATGTTTGCCTCACAACGTCAACAGTTAACAAAGTATATTTAACTGATCAGAATTTACAACAAACATTCACCTCAAAACATATCAAGTACAGGCATACCCTGGTTTAACGATGTATTTGGTTAGGTAAAACCCCATTGTTAGGCAGGGTGTCGTATATCAGGGTACTTTTAACATGTAAAGTAACGGGGAGCGTTTACCAGCTTCGGGTTTCCCTCCCCAACCAAGTCCAAAACCCACCCAAATGAGCCCAAAAACAAGTTTAAAGCCAATCTAAATGGTCAGACAGCTGTAAAAGAAGGTAACCTAAGCCTAACACCTGTAAATAACTCACTAAAAGCAACAAATAAAATCTGAAAATCATTAAATATAAGTCTGGAAAAAATTAAGCTTAGTAAACTGTACCCCAAAACAACAATGTTCACCCCACCTATGGCTAAAATACATTAATCTAAGTTTAAAAACAGTTTAAAAATCAACCTAAACACACAATTTTACTCTAAAATATCATCAGAGTTGGTCGAAATTGGTTAAAAAGAATCAAAACCCTTTGTTAAACCGAGGTTTGACCATCGTTAGGCCAATATACAGTTAGGGATTACTGTATATTGAAAACATCCACTGTTACACCTTAGTAACACTGCTGCCTGCCAGTTGCTGCAGTACACACACACACACACACACACACACACACACACACACACACACCGCTCAGCATATTATCATGAGCTACCCTTGTATACTATGCGTCAGCTCGAAGAAAAGCACAAGAAGAATGCAAACCCATTCTTAAATATCAAGACATAACTTTGCATTGGAAATGCCAAGGTGAATATCGGATAGAGAGCTACAAAATAAAATCATAGATGGATAGGTACCGAGACAGACTGATATTCATTCTTCCACCAGACTCCCCTGCACACAATGCTACATCACTTCCTCAGATACTTTCCACCAGATTTAGCCAAATGGTTAGGTGAGCAAGGGAGAGCCTTTTTCTTTCTTATCTTGTTTAATTCTGATGGTTTAGTCAAAGAAACTTCCAAGCATGGGCTAACCGGCCTACTGCAATTATTCTCATATTATTTCCAGTGCAAACACAAGTGAAACTTTTCAAACTAGGGGCATTTGATTCAGCCCACATGAACCCCTCCAGTTCAAGATAATTCTTAAAGTGAATAAAATCATCTGATGAGGAAACAAAAAATTACCCAATAAAATTACTGCTGGGTAGAAAGAATTATGATAAGCGGTTATCACAGTGCCCCTACCTGGTCTTCTCCCACTCATCCCTCCGTAAGTACACCCACACCAAACTTACCCACACCCGCACATGCGTTGGACTCTATTCACCTTCACCAGTCATGATAGCTTCACTCGGGCATCAGTAAGGTAGAGGTTGAACTGGATCAATCACTGATCAGCAGTAAAGCAGAAGGTGAACGGGACCGATCGCTCCGATCATTTTGTTTGCTGTAAATACAAAAAAATTGATGGACGCTGCTGCGAATGTCCATCAGGCGCTGCTAATTTCAAATATTGTATTAATTATGCTACTTAGTAAATTTTATCCCATTTTTCTAACATAGTACAGTCCTTCATCCAATTTTGCGAGAATATGGTCAACAAAAACCCTCGCAAAATCAAAATTTGCAAAATTTAAACAATTAAATACTATATATGAAATAAAGGGAAATTGGTCAACATCACCCCAAGGTAAGCACTTTTTCCCACTCTTTCTCTCAACTCTACCTCTTAATTTTACGATGATAAATGAAACAAACGTGAACTGATGTACTGTACAGTAATATTAATAAGAAAACATCATAGGTAAGAAACAAAAAAAAACAAAAAAAGCATTTACACTGATGTGAAGACTGGCATGGTGTACGGGACTGGTGGCGGGGCGAGCCTTGGGTGCGGCTGCTGTGGCCCCGCTGGTCCTGCGTCATCACTATCACTGTCGGCAGATATTTCCACATCTTGCTGTGTTTTTTCTGCTTCTCTCATGAATCCCTCGAAGTCAGAATTGTGTACGGGACTGGTGGCGGGGCGAGCCTTGGGTGTGGCTGCTGTGGCCCCGCTGGTCCTACGTCATCACTATCACTGTCAGCAGATATTTCCACATCTTGCTGTGTTTTTTCTGCCTCTCACGAATCCCTCGAAGTCAGAATCGTCACTGGGGTCATTGGAATCAAAAAGGTTAGGGATGCTAGGATCGCTGGCTGCTTGGGGAGGGGTGGCAGGACGGCTGGTCGTTGGGCAAGGTCTCTTGGGGTTCCCATGAATTTTGTGATTAGAGACTGCTTCCTCTTGTTAACCCCATCTCTGTGGAGGTCGGCATAAAAGCGAAGGGCCCTGTCAACACCATGGCATGCTAGCTGAGCCCTAAATTGGTCACATTTGTTGCTCACGATGGTTTCGCAGCTGGTCAATGATGGCGAGGATATTGGCCAGGTGATGCATCGTTAATTCTCAGCGTGGTTGTGGTTGTGTTAAAAATACATGACCTTTGGAACCACCTCGCGAAATTGGTAAATCGCAAAGTTAAAATTCGCAAACTTGAAGGATGTACTGTACTGTACTGTAATTGGCTGAGCTCTGAGTGGCTTAGACAGTGCTAAAGTACATTAGTCATGGCTGAAAAATGCAGTGTAGCTGTAATTTCAGACAGTATGGTTTAACCTTACATCTGTTTTAACTGTTTTTTGCTACTGGTAATATAAGACTGTTTCCTTCAGTGATGCTCTTGTCTTAAATGAAACAAAATATCTGTAAGAGAAGCCAGCCTAACAAGGCGATTGAATTTCCATATGAAGCAGACATCTGATATCATGACTCAGCAATCTTCCTAGCCAACATCTCTCCAATATGATTGCCTTTCAGAAGGTTAGCAGGCTTTTCACCATTGATCATGTTAGCTTTAGGGTGTATGCTAGGTGCTAAACCGCTAAACCCCTAAACTGTCACAAGGCCAGTTGTATTGTAAACAAACTGCGAGTTTTTTGTGTTCTTGAATCTGGGTACAGTGAACCTTGCATAAGCCGAACTTTTAGAAGCCGGAATCTTCAGTTAGCCGAACTCAGGCCGAGACCACGTATGAAAGTAGGCCGAAATGCAAAAGTAAGGGGAGAAATGGCGCCAGGCAGACACCTGGCACCAGTCTGCTGCTTGCTTTTGGAGACGGTAGTTGTGCCATTCTTACTGTCATCTAGTGCTGAGCAGTGCTCTCCTTTTGCCATCTGCCTTGCCATGGAAGGTTCATAGCTTAATAGAAGTGATACTGGCACCTCTAGTCGTAAAGGAATGAAGCTAAAAAAAAAAATATATATATATGCGTGTGTGACTTAGTGTAGTGATCATGATTAAAGTTCAGTACTATTATTACTGAAAGTGTTACATTGCAGTCTATTACAGTGATTACATTTAAGTTTAATTCTTAATATAGAGTGAAATAAATACTGGGTACTGTTTAGAATTTACGTTAAAGTGTGAACTCACCTCCACAACCTCCGTCTCCAAAACAAAACAAACTGCTGAACTTCGAAGAATCTACTGCCTCTAACGAAAGGTATTACACTGCAGTCTATTACAGTGATTACATTTAAGTTTAGTTCTTAATATAGAGTGAAATAAATACTGGGTACTGTTTAGAATTTACGTTAAAGTATTAACTCAACCAACTCCACCACCTCTGTCTCCAAAACAAAACAAACTGCCAAAGAATCTTCTGCCTCTAACGAAAGGTGTTACACTGCAGTCTATTATAGTGATTACATTTAAGTTTAATTCTTAATATAGAGTGAAATAAATACTGGGTACTTTTTAGAATTTACGTTCAAGTGTGAACTCCACCACCTCCGTCTCCAAAACAAAACAAACTGCTGACGATCTACTGCCTCTGACGAAAGGCAGATTATGTGCACTGAATTCTTTCTTTTTTGTCTTTCTTTAAAAATTCATACACTGTATATGCTCCTTTACTTTGGTGTTAAGAAGACAAGTAATAAGTATTGTTATTGCAATTTGGGGGGGTGAAAATCCATCTCCAACACACGTTACCGACAGTCTGTACTGCCTCTGTGAATGATTTTCTACCAATTAACCACTTCAGTACTGTGACGTCTATTTCTACTTTATTTACGCTTCCTGCAGCCGATTTTATGGCACTCAGGACTGGACTCACATACTGAAGGGGCTAACGAAGGCTGTACCAACCCCGTGCACTTCCACAGATCCAACCTACACTGACTAAAATTGTATGGTGGAAGCAAGAACAAAACAAAAATACACCCAGCACTGAAGGGGTTAAATGTATATTAAATGCACTAAATTGTTTTTTGGCATAACTTATTTATTTATATCTATCTATCTATTGCCTGACGCCATAATCCCGTAAGAGGTGGCCATCTGACTTTGAGTTATTTGTTTTACGGGGAGGGGCACTAACCCTCCACAAACCCACTTGTTGATACATAGGGAGCACATATGGTTTGGTTATATGGTTACCACCCAGCGTTGTAAATGGTTTCTTGGCTTACAGGAAAACATTTGGCTTGTCACTCGATGTAAAGCCACCTGTAGAGGAAAGAAAAGCAATAAGAAGTGACAGGAAAGATGGGAGAAACAGAAATAGGGGAAGGCAGGCACAGAAAAATAATAATAAAGGGTAAGGAAGAAGTAGGCAGCACTACATCAAGCGAGTGGATGATGTTCGCCACCACCTACCACTATTTATTTATATATGCTTCTTTAATTTAGTGTTGAAAGGACAAGTAATAGGTATTGTCTTAGCAGTTTTGGGGGGTGAAAATTCGGTAAGCCGGAAAAATCAGTAATTCGAACCATGGTAGAGCCCCATATAGTTCGGCTTATGAAGAGTTTACTGTATTTCTAAAATCTGCTGAGTATACAGTTTACACAAGTACATGTAATTTTTGCAATAAGTTAACAGTCTTTATACTTTAGAAAATACCTGTGATTGCCAAGCATTGAGATGATCATCTGTATAAGAGTTTCTTCTAAATGGAGCCAAGCTAACCTGTTTAGTTTAGCCCCCAGGATGCATGGGGATATTTCAAAGTAATTTTGAGAAAAAAAAGTGCATCTTAAAAGCTGTGAAATACGGCACCCTGTAATCATACCTGCTATGTTTCATTTTGTTTCGTTTTTAAAGGTTCCAACATGCTTGCATGCGTTGGCCTTGGTCACCAAATGGTGGCTTTCCATGCTGCTCGATCTCTGGCAGCTTCCCTATTGAGTCCCTTATCCCCGAGGTCACACCCAGTGATCTTGTCCCAGGTTTTTTTCGGTCTGCCTCTCGCAACCCTACCCCTAACATTAACACTTCTTACATTCTGCACCCTGTTATCATCCCTCATCCTCTACACTTGCCCAAACCATTGCAGTCTACCTTGTCTCAGCACAACACCAGTCCCATCCTACCTCTCAACTCTTCCATCGTAAACCTAGCCTCCCCAGGCCTCACACTCAAAGACGCACCGCACATCAACCTAATCGCTGTTATTTCTGTGCATTTGAGCTCCCGAATATCCTCATCCTTTACTGCCCAGGTCTTACTACCATCCAGCATTACGCTCCTAACACATGCCGAATACATCCCTTAGCACGGAGAGAGAGCCCTCTAAATGTCAGGAGAGGCAACAGCTCCCAGAACTTCTTACAACCACTTCTTACGCTAGCCACAGAGCTAGCTCCAGCCCCACCTCCAGCACATAACATGTCTCCCAAATAACAAAACTCTTCCACATACTTATGAGGCTTACCAGCAAGATCAATCTTTTCATGCTTGACAATCTCCACATGCTCGCCCCAACACACCGCACACATAAAATCAGCATTATCTCACGGTCTACCTCTATTACCACTACATCTTTTTTTGCACCTGCTTATCACAAACACTGTACAAGGTGGAATTATTTCTCATGCCCTTATGGCAAATCACACATGGCAATTCTCCCTCTTCTTTGAAAGTACCACCACCAGCCTTGATGCCATCACCTTTGTTTTATCTGCATTTACTCTCAAGCCCTTGTTTCCCATACCATCTCTCCACTTCCTAAATCTTTCCTCTGCCTCCCTTTCATTCTCTGCAATCAACACCAAATCATTGGCATTTAACATCTCCCACGGGAGTCCATTTCTGAAGTCACGTGAGAGGGCTTCAGGTACCATGTTGAGCAACAAAGGGCTCAAGACTGACTGCTGATGCACACCAGCATTCATGGAAAGCTCATCACTTAAATTTCCATTCACCCATACCTGGGTGCAAGCACCCACATACATAGCCATAACACCCTAACCAGCCACTCCTTGATCCCAAGTTTTCTCATTGCCCACTTCACCACCTCCCTAGGGATTTCGTCAAAGGCCTTCTCCAAATCATCAAAACAAAGTACAGTACAGATCCCATTTCTTTCATATATATTTTTCCTGAAGCTGTTGAACAATGAATATGGCACCAGTAGTCCCTTTGCCTGGCATAAACCCAAACTGCATCTCGTCAGTATTCACTCTTTCTCTAATCATACCTTCTAGAACTCTCTCTATTACCTTCATTATGTGGTCCAAATGCTTTATGCCTCTAGAATTTCCTCTTTCCAGGGCATCATCCTTCCCCATGTATACATTTACAGTTACACTCACCAGCCAATCATCTGGGACAACACACTCATACATAATCGTATTTATCAAGCCAGTACTGTAACTAACCCCACTCTGTATCTCCTGAGGCTTTCAGCAGTCATCCCGGGCACACCTGCTGCCTTCCCCGCCTGCATGCTGCCTATTGCCCTGCCCACAGTAGCAGTGTCAATCAAAGGCCAAGGGTCATGCGCTGGCTTTGCTGACTCCAAACCTTCTATGATCCAGTCAAACTCTTCATTCAACAACTAGTTATAATGCTGTCCCCAGGCATCTTTAATAGCCTCACTCTTCACCACTACCTTTCCTTCATCATTCTTCACACACTACTCACCTATGATATCCCTGTTTTCCCTCTTCATCTGATTTGTCACCTTAAATATATTTTTCCATTGCACACAGTTTAGGTTATCAAATAAAGTCTCTGAGACTCAGATTTTGCCCTGTAAACCTCATTTCTTGCCCTGCACTTGGCAGCTAAGTATTCCTCTTTGTTACCATCCTTTTTCCATTCCCAGAAAAGTCTTCTTTTTTCCTTAACTGCAGTTTCTACACCCTCATCCCTTCACCAAGTTACTTTATGTCTTGTTGAGCCCCTTGTCCATCCACACACTAAATCTCTTAGGAGGTTGTTGTGAGAGCTCTTACAGTTCAGTAACACATCAGTCAGTGGCTCCTTGTTCAGTCACCACTCTACTCACCTTGCTGTAGAAAGCATCTCTTACTGCTTGGTTTTTCATTCATCATTCATTCATCATCTAATCCAGTGTTGCCCCATGAGGAGTGTAGGAGTCCGGGGCTATGCAAATTGGTCCTGACATTTAAGATGAGAGTGACCATCCTCACTCATCCGTGAGTGGCATTACCATCTATCTATCTGTTGCCAGATGCCTTAATCCTGTAAGGGGTGGCCACAAACAAATCGCCTCCATGTCACTCTGCCCCTGCCATTTCGCTGCCCTTCTTCCAGCTCACACCCCCCTCATATGCCTCTCTGCTCCATCCCTCCATCTCATCCTTGGCCTCCTCCTCCCTCTCCCCCCCTCCACCTCACTCACATACACTCTGCTCTTCTGTCTCTTACTCTCCATCCTCTCCACATGGCCAAACATGTGTTTCACCTAATGCTTTCTGTCACATCCACAGCCGCACCACAATGCTCCTTCACTTCCTCATTTGTCAGTCTGTCTCTCCATGTGACTCCACATGCTCCCCTCAAATAACTCGTTTCCACTGCTCTCACTCCTGACTTCTGTCCCTCCAACAAGGTCCAAGCTTCACTTCCATATGTTAGAGTTGCTATCATAATACTGTCATGCAGTAACTTTTTCACTTCCATGCTCACTTTCCTATTTCTTATCACTGCTTTCAAGGAACCAGCAACCTTTCTTCCTTGTTGTACCTTTTCAAGCACTTCACCCTCTAAACTTCCATCCTTACTCATCACACTACCCAAGTACTTAAACGCACATACATTTTCCATTTCCTCATTCAGCCTTACTGTATATTCATAGACTTCACTTCTCTCGAAGACCATAATTTTACTCTTCCCTACATTCACCTTTAGATTCCGTTTCTAAAACACTGTCCCAGACTCATCCACCAAGCCTTGCAGCTCCCCTTCATCATCACTTAATAACACAGTATCATCTGCAAACAACAGTACAGGGAGTTTCCAAACACTGCCCTCTCTCATTAGGGCTGCTGCAACTTCCACTGCCCTACCTTGTATCTCCTTTATAACCCCATCCATATACAGATTGAACAACCATGGAGACATGACACATCCCTGTTTCAATCCAACCTTCAAATAGAAAAAATCACTCAGTTCACTGTCCACACGCACTGCAGCCTTATTCTTCATGCCATTCAGCAACTTCCCATCTACTCCATATATTCTTATTACTTTCTACAATCCTTGTCAATCCACCCTGTCATATGGTTTCTCCAGATCCCTGAAGGTTACATGCAACTTCTTTCCTTTCTGTAGAAACTTTTCCACTAAAGATCTAAGAATGAATATATGATCTACACAACCTCTTCCCTTCCTAAAACCTCCTTGTACTTCTCCAACTAATGCCTATGTTATTTCCCTAACTCTGTCAGTAAGTATCCTACCATATACTTTTCCTATTACACTAATATTACACTAAGAAGACAAGTGCCTCTATGATTACCACACACTTCTCTTTCCCCCCCCCCCCTTTTTTTTTTTTTTTTTTTTTACAGGGGCTTACTTGATCAGTTAACCCCAACAACCCCTTGGATATAAACCTGCACTGGCTCAGTCCAATTAGAGGACCTTCATTACCCAGTAAACCGCCAGGCACCATAATTTGGTTATATGGTTACCACCCACTGTAGTAAATGGTTTCCTGGTGTACAGGAAACCATTTGGCCTGTCACTCAGTGTAGAGTCACCCATAGACAGAAGGAAGAAGAAAGAAAGAAGGAAAGAAAGACAAAAGAGGAAGGAAGGAAAGAAGAGAGGAAAGGGCAGGCACTCTAGAGCAGCACTACACCGAGTGAGTGGATAGAGTCCTCGTTTTCATCATCCTTTCCTTAAGCACCATGTCACATGTCAGTAACGTGTTTCTGCATACACTCCTTGCTCCCTATAACTTTTACAATCCCTCACCAACCTCCCATCAGCCCTCCTGACCAGGAAATGGTCTGTCTGGCTACTATTTCCCCCAGACCCCTATGTTATGAACCTACTCTCTCTTTTCCTATAATGTGTGTTGCACACAATCATGTTCATTGCCTCCCCAGACTCAAGTATCCTTTTCCCTTCCTCATTCCTTGTACCATATGCACATCCCCCATGTACCCCTTCATATCCTTGAACTTCTTCACCTACATCACCATTTAAGTCCCCACCCAAAACTTCAATTTCATTACATTACATTACCCAGTTTATTATAGGTGTCATTGCATGTTAAAACAGTATACCCATACTTTTTATTATGATTCAGTAACAGTTTTGTTAAATTGGTTTTGTTTTGTACTTTCTATCTGTTTGTATCTGTCTGTCTATCTGTCTATCTATTCATCTATCTGTCTATCTGTCTGTCTATAGCCATATTCCATAACCCTGTAAGGGGTGGCCATTTGACTTTGAGTTAGTTGTTTTACAGGGAGGGGCTCTAAACCTCTGCCAACCCACTTGATGACACAGGGAACACATATGGGTTGGTTATATAGTTACCACCCAGAATTGTAAATGGTTTCCTGGCTTACTGGAAACCATTTGCCTTGTCACTCAGTGTAAAGCCACTTGAAAAGGAAAAAGTAATAAAAAGTGACAGGAATAATGGGAGGTATGGGAATGGAGAAAGGCAGAGAGAAAAAGAATGATAAAGGTGAGGGAAGAAGTAGGCAGCACTACATCAAGTGAATGGATGATAATCACCACCTACCAATACTTTGCTTCTAGGAAATAAAGCAATCTTTCCATTGTTATGTTTACTATGTTGAAAAGTAAGTTGGTACCTACTACATATCTGCTGGGTCACATTACTTCCAATGTGTTGCAGGAAATGCGTGAGATAGAGCGGATGCGATCTCGGTCGGGTCCCATGCGAGGCCCAGGCATCGCTGACCTGGCTTCAGAAGCTGACACCTGGGCTGAGGAGTACTTGGCCACTGAGAGACATGTCCAGGTCAGTTCACACTTGACAGCATAAGAATAGAATATTTAATGGAGATTGTTTTACAGTACCGTAATCTCTTGTAGAATAGGGTAGAATGGGGTAATTTTGCCGTGAACGGTGTTTTGCTAAACAGTGTACAGTAATTTTTCATTCTTATTGCCTATAGTGTACATTTGGGCTGATACTATTGCCTAACTGTATAGATAATCAGGGTTTCTTTGAATATCATGCTATACTTGTTTTACATTAACTTAGCCTAAAATTGGCACATACCCTTCTTGAATGCTGAGTTAACACTATAGTCGCAGTGCATGACTTATGTTGTCATTATCGTGCCCTGGCGACCTATCCATCAACAGTGCGTCCGATTTTGTGTATAATATGAGACGCATGAGATTCGTGTATGATATGTTCGTGTATGATGTATTTGTGTATGATGATTCATGTATAATATGATACGAAATTGGATGCACGGTTTACAGGTAGATTGCCAGGGTATGATAATGACAACCTCAGAGTCGTGCATCGCGACTATAGAATACAGCGCTAGTCATGAAGAAGTGCTTTGGAAATGATGTAGAGCCATAGTATTGTCCATTCATCCATCCATCATCCAATCCTGTGTTGCCCAGTGAGGAGCGTAGGAATCCAGGGCTATGCAAGTTGGTCCTGACATTTAAGATGAGGATGACCAGTCTCACTCATCCCTGAGTGGCATTATGTGAGCAATAAACCCCAGCCACCCTTTGGATATAAACCTACACAGGCTCAATCTGATTGGAGCTCCTTAATTACCCACTAAACCACCAGGTGCCATAATTTGGTTATATGGTTACTACCGAGCATAGTAAATGGTTTCCTGATGTACTTGAAACCATTTGGCTTGTCACTTAGTGTAGAGTCACCCATAGGCAGAAGGAAGATGAAAGAAAGCAGAAGAGGGAGTGTAGGCAGAAGAAAGAGGAAGGCATGAAGGAAAGAATGACAAGAGGAAGGAAAGAAGAGAGGAAACGACTTACACCCAAGGCAGCACTACATTGAGTGAGTGGATGCTGAGCGCCCCCACCTACCAACCAGTAAAAAAAACGTTCACTGCTCACATCAGCATAAACTGCTGCTAAATGCTACTTAATATAATTCTTTCACCATAACTTGGCCCAGTTTTTAATTCATTAGAAAATGACAATACTACTACTGTAGTATTGTCATTTTCTG